>JABEVN020002581.1:0-21008 GCA_013146195.2 Codonopsis lanceolata
AACATCGAACAACATCGAACAACATTGGGTGAAACATCACGAATTTTATACGAACCGCATGCTGAATGCGTATACGCTCCTGAACTCTGGATTGGCACTAGTCCGGAGATCAAAGTCTCAAAATCCAAAATCACGAAACATCTTCCTCGAGAGTTTTGTGACCAAGACAGGTTAAATCATCAAAAACAATGTTCATGGATTCATAATAGTCTTAGTTCGAAGATTAAAAACTCTATATGCTTTCGACTATTTGTGGAATATCCCATAAAACATTTATCACTCTTAGAGTCAAACTTGGAAAAGTTGATCTCTATCATTGGCGAATAACACACCAAACACATGAAAATATTTCAAGGTAGGTTTCTTCCCAAGAAAAATTTCGTAAGGTGTCATTGTGCTACACAGTCTCAAGAAGACCATTTCCAATGTGACAACGGTGTTGATGCTTGACCCAAAATCTTTTAGCCAAATTTTTTGAATGTAACATCACCTAGCCATTTCTTGTAATGTCCTGTTCTTTCTCTCCGCCACTCCATTTTGTTGTGGAGTTTTGGGAGCTTGAAGAGAATTCATGAGAAATACCATTGGAGGCACAATAATTAGAAAAGGATGCATTTTCATATTAGTGCCATGATCGATCTAATCCTAGTGAGTTTTAGATCATATAAGTTCATAATCTGGTGTACCAAATTTTGAAAGCCTCAAAGTTTCGGACTTCTCTCTTAAAAATATTACCCAAGTATATCTAGAGAAGTCATCTACACAAACAAAGGTATACTTTTTCTTACCTAGGCTTTCTACTTCAATAGGACCCATAAGGTCAGATGAATCATCTCCAAACATCTAGAAGTGAGCATTGTGTGATATGGGAAGATGTGAAGCCTTGACTTGTTTACCTTTTGACACGAACCATACCTTTGAGTAATTCCTTTCCGCATTTGGTAATCCTTTAACAAGCATCATGCCTCACAAGTTCATCGAGCATTTAAAACTCATGTGACCAAGTTTCTCGTGCCGTGAGATGCTTACATCAAGACTTGCTTTTTGACACGAATGGGTATTGTTGAACAAGTAACGCTTATCGACGATCTTAAACCTCGTCAAGACATTTGTTATTATGATCAAGAACTCCTCACAAGAATGTTTGTCAAACCTACTCAAGATCATCATCACACAACCGACTTACGCCGATCGTTTGTCTTGCCTTCCACATGGTAAACGCTTTTTGAGGTTTGGAAGACCTTCAACGCTCAATGTTCCTTTACCTACAATTTTCCTTTGGCACCACCACCATAGGTCACGTAACCACCATTAATACTTACATATTCCTTCAAATTCTCACCGCACTGCTATATGTCTAGAACAACCACTATCAAAATACCGTGATCCAAAGAACATGAGATTTTAAGGAAGTAAATGTAACATTGCACTTTCATCATGTGACATGGAAGCGCCAGGCGTATATCAAAAGGCTCACAATATTTGGCTCTACAATTTTCATCACATGTTTTGGGAACCCACATTTGTTTGACTGCTTTGGGTTGGTTTTGGAAAAATTATGATTTGCCTTTGAATGAGGCTTCCAATGTTTCGCCAATGTTGCCGCATTGGCCGCGATTGCTTCCATCTCGTTTCCGCCAATGAGCTTTTCCAAAGAAATCTTGCTCTTTTCATTTTCTTTCATACATTGCCTTTTTCAAAGCAAAAGGTCAGATGTGATCAAAGCTTATGGCGTATGACAAACATAATTTTTCCTTCTACTCTTGGTTTTTCACGTAAAGCCAGAAAGCTTTCATCTGCTTGTTTAGTTCCGTATGTTCCTTCTCCTTCTTTCACAAACACCTTAGGGACAAACCAATACCCGATCCGATGAGTTACTGCACTTAGCGCATCTTCAACCTTCTGCTTGCTAGAATTCCACTTGGTGGTTGCTTCCGCTTGGGCAAGTTGCTCCTTTAACCTCAATCTCCACATCCTTTCTACTTAGACTCCTTCCAGCCTTATTATGCATTCTTTTGATCCTCATTGGCCTTTTTCAGCCAGCTTCATTCGCCTTTACCAAGTAGTGTAACTTGATGAGCCCTTTTCTCCCAATCCTTGTACAGCCTCCTTGTACCCTTCCAAATAGATTCAATCAATGTCCATCATCCTCTCGCAACTGTGGAATTAAAATGTAAAAATTGTTCTCTGCTTTCAAGACATGTTTCTCCCGATGTTACTCCCGATGTTGCAACATCGGGTGACACATTTGCTGAACCAACTCATTTTCGAATCGTAATCATAAACATCATTCAAGGTGATAAGATCACCCGGATCTTCTCCATCACTATCACTCAAAGTTGCGTAAAAATTCAATCCTTTCTTTCTTAAAGTGTTAGCACATTGGTTTGCATAGTGTCCAAAACCTTGACATTCTCTACATTGATAGAATCAAGATTCTTACCATTGTAGGATGACTTAGAAGCAAAAGGATTTGTGAAGGGTTTTTCAGGGATTGAAAGGATTGTTCTTTGGGAACAAATTTCCCGAATCAGTTTGAAATTATTTTTCGAGCTTGATGATGGAGTTCTATTTTGACTTTTATTTTTCAAAATTTTTTGAATTTAGTAGTCAATAGAGCAATTGATTCTTCTCCAAAATCGACTCATCAATGTCCTTTGAATTTCAAGCAAATCACATGACATCAATGGTGCATAGCAATGTTTTTCTCAAAGGTGTGGAAGATGATGAGACACCTTTGCCTTTGTTTTTATTTGATCGCTTAGGTTCAATTCAAAGTTTTGAAGAATTCCAACCAATCTTTCAAAACTCATCTTGTCAATATCATGTGCTTCTTCAATAGCACATATCTTGACATTGAACCTTTCGAGCAAAGTCCTCATCATCTTCTTCGACAAGACGCCCATTTGTAATAGGATCTCCTAAGGCTAAAGCGAATTGGATAGATCAAGAAGTCTTCCATAATATGTCATTATGTCCTCGACTCTTGCATCCTTGTGTTCTCAAACCGAGTCGTTAGCATTCTTAGCTTAGAGGAACTTAACACCGGCGTGTCCTTCACATAAGGTTTGAAGGGCCTCCCACACATCTTTAGGCGATTCATAATTTGCTATCACTCTAAAAGTATTTTTGCGTCTAAGGCCTTATAGATTGCGAGACAAGGCTTTTGAGTTAAAAGAAGCGTTGTTCCTATCATCGTTGGTCCACTCGACTTTTGGTGATTTTGACATCACCATCGAGAATCTACGCTTGGGAGGACTCAACCATTCAACACAAGAAGCCACGCTCTTTCATCAATTGATTTGATGAAGATGCGCATCTTGACTTTCCATATAGAATAATTAGCATTTGTGAGAGTAGGAGGACGAACCACGCCTTCTCATACCGAGAATCCATCACGCCTTTAAACGTAATCGACTCTTAGTGATATCAAGAGAAGGCTCGATACCAATTGAAAGAACGAATGCCACGGAATCTCAATAGGGACGATGTTACATCGCCAATGTTGCGTGCTGAATGTTGCAACAATGACAAGAACAATGTGAACAAAGAAAGTGTAACACGTAAAAATAAATGCGGCGGAAGTTTTGTTTGCGATTTAAAATCAAACCGACTTAGGAAGACGTAAAAATCACATTAAAAACAATCTACAAGTATCAAACTTGTAGATCACGCCTCAAGGCAACAAATAATATTAAAATCAACACCGCTTTTTGAATCTTAACAATTAACACAAAATTCTCACAAGATATAGAATCTTGGAGAATCACAAAACCCACATAAACTACTGAACAAACGTGGGAAGAAAGACTCAAAAGAAAACAAAGACTTCCAAAAACAAACATACAAACCGGAAGCTCGAACACAACTTCAGAAACACAAAATTTGGTCCGTGTTCTGAAGATTTTAAAATAGCAGGCTTCAAGGCCGCCTCAAAGGAATGGTCGTTGTGGTCGTATGAGGTGTTGATCTCCTCTCTCAAGTTCGCAAGACACAAGCTTTAAAACTGGATCAATATATCTCTTTTCTCGCCACAATGACTTTTGAACGATTTTTTCTATATGCTCTCGCCTTCAGACACTCAAGCCTGCGACTTCTCTCTTCTTATAGAACATGTCAAAAAACTTGTCCACCAAGACTCCAAGGAATCCTGCAAGAACACGGCCAACCACCAAATCCTACTAGGAAAGAGATTAAACAGAAATTTATACAAGATTTTGTTTCCTAATTTGATACCATTAATAACTAAATACTTATGCAAGACTTTAGTTACCAAAAAATATCACCTAAATCTAATAAAAGAATCCTAATTAAATCCTATCACAATAATACCAATTAAAATCATATTTTGACCAAGAGAGTGAAAACAAGATAAATTAGGCAATGCCTAATTTACCCTTACAAACTAGTTAATGATTTTTTTAAAAAAGTGATTTGTTAATTTCTTCTTTTTTTTGTTTACTTTAAATTATTGGATTCTTTTTGTATTTTAATCTTTACAGTTTTTTATACTTATAATAGTGTTGTTGTGTATATAGCTTTTCAAATACTTTGTTTTTTAGTCATTTATAATGTATACTTTTAGTAATAGTATAGCAACTTATCCTACACATTTATCTTTTTTGTTGATTATTTTTAAATCACTTTTTCAATAGTGTGAATTAAAAACAATCCAAACTTACTATTTCAGATTAACACATTGTTGTTAGAGACTTTACTTAATTATGTCGTTTTTGGAATTTAGACTTTTTTTAGAAAATAATATATTGTGTTAGAGAAATCAAACTCTCAACCCCAAAGTATATACTTACACCAAAAAAATACAAAATCTTCAAAGTATCTATAAAGTTCCACTTTACCATCCAACCTAAATTTTGTGTCATTTTCATATCTCATTTTATAACTTTTTTCTTGTTTTCCCTCTAGCCACGACAAATGTTACCAATCTGAAGGTAAAGTGCACATGGTACTTCACGTGTATGACATTTTGGTCATTTTTTTTGGCAATGTTTTCTCTGCTTCTTTTCCAGCAATGACCTCTTTTGTAAATTTAAGTGATATGAAACTCGAGAGAGATATGAGAGATAGAACTCAAGATCAGATAATCACACCCAGGTGTCAAGGCCGTCATAAATAAAAACCTACAAAAAATTATAAGCTGTCGCCGATGTTGAATGACTAACTCCACAAGTCATATCTTCATCTCTCTCGTACTACACTGTACACAAGCCTACACCATGAATTTCAAAACTCATATTTGAACCCATCAACAGTGATGAGACACAACATGGTTCAATTCCTTTTCATCGTCCCTAGCTTCTACTCCAACAAATTTTTCATCGACACCGTTGATATTGTTTATGGTTTGATTGGAGCAAATTCTCAATCTTTAGCATCATTCATTACCATGTCTATCACTATGATTACCAGGCGTGATATCCCAATCACCAAATTTCACATGGAATATGGAAATGCTACAAAACTACGTTGAGAACCAAAGTGGATTTGATTGATACTTTAGGGGAAAATTGCATTTTGGACGTTTAAAATAGTAACAAAAAAAATATGGGCATGTCACATGAAGATTATTTTGGTCATTTTGATTGGGGTGCAAAATTGGATTTGGTTATAACTTCATTATTTAGTTAATCATTTAGTATTTAAAATATGTTTTTAAATGAAAATAATAAATAATTTTTTCAATAATTCAAAAATAATTATATGGCCAAATTTTCATTTCTCCATAAAGTATCCACCAAATTGCATAGTGCACCCCAACCTAAGGATTGTTTCATAATGGTATCTAATGTAACATCTTTTCCCATTTTCCACCCTACCTGCGATTGACGTTAGAAAATTCACGTTAAATAGCACATGGTCTTCCACGTGCGAGGTAAAAATGTCATTTCTCTTATCTGGTTAAGGAGTAAATATATTAAAAATAAAAACCCTAATCTAACACCCTCTCCTTCTCTCTTCTCCCGGTGCAAGTTCCCATCTCTCGCTTTACTGTAATAGTCACCATCTTCAACCCCATCATAGCAACGACCATCTCCAGCCCAAACCTTTCCTACTACGGTCAAGCCTGTCACAATTCTAGCTCCGTCCTCCTTCGGTTCTAGCCAAACTCCATCTCCGATCTCCTTCATTCTCTCCCCTGCAAATGTCGTGCCTAAAATATTAATCAGAGGTTATAGAGTATACTCCTTAATTCTCCTAGACATTGATTCTAGTGCAACACTAACATGCACCTATGTCCCAGTATCTGGAGTATCATGGATTGTCAGCTCTGATTACTAAAAACCCTTGTAAAAACACGCGATTAAAAGAAAACCCATAACACTTATCGACGAATTCATCAGAAGGAGAGATGGGCTTGAATGAAGAGAAATGGTAAGGTTTTATTGAAATACTAATCAATTTCACTAGAGAAAATTGGGCATACATCCGACATGTAAATGGCTTAAAACAAAGCATCAGAATTGAGAAGTGTTGAAGAAGCTTTGGCTCTAGATGATTTTAACCTCTGAGTAGCTGCCATAGCGATCCGGTTGAATTATTTAAAGAATTAGGAGAGAGAAAATAAAGGTAAAGTCATGTAAAAGTGAAAGAACTGAATAGCTAGGATTCTCAAGAGAAACCAATGTAGTTTCCAATGTAGCTTCTGATGTAGCTACAATGGAAGTCACAATGGTCAAAACAATCAAAACAGCGGAAGACAAATTAATAAAATAGAGAAACAGAACTCAAACGTTTATCAAAACGATCTACAAGACTATGCTGGTAGACCTAGCCTCAAGGCCACAAAGATTTCACTAAAAAGATTAATCGTTTTACAAAAATATTGTGAAATTACCAAACCAAACACTCTCACAAGACAACAAGTCTTGGAGAGCAAAAACCCCACAGAAAACAAGTATACTAAACGTGGGAAAAACAAAACAACTTCCTCAAAATCTAACAGGAACACAAAAACAAATTCAGAACTCAATGTAGCTTCCAATCTTATAGCATCAGAAGCTACAATCAAAACTGTTGCACGTCTGGAAGAAAACATCTGCTGAATCTTCAAAGTTTGCACACAACTTTTGCCTTTTGTTTTCTTTCTTAATCTCTGTACCTCAGTCGTGTCCAAGTCTCCTCTATTTAGAATGTCGAGATCTCCTACACACAAGAAACAATCCGACTCCTACAAGAACATGGATTAGAAGAAAAGGAAATAAAATCTTCTTACCATATCCCTAGATTTTATTACCATATAATGAAGGAGACTAGATACCCGGTTGAAAGAGGATTCATAACAAGATTATGTTTCAAAATATAATGCCTAAACTTAAGGTCCAAGGAAGACAAAATCTAATTAAAGATATAGATGCCAAAACTTGTCAAATATGCATTTTACCATGAAAGGAGAAACAAGAATTAAAATAGGCATGACCTATTTTACCCTTACAAAGAGGATGAAGGGGGGGGGAGGTGAGAAATTGATTGATTTTGATAGTGATTGGGTTTCATTGGAGAAGGTGGGTGGATCCAATTCCATACAGGAAATTGGAGATGGAGACGGGTAACTATAGGTAAGAGTTTTCATATCTTTCGATTACTTTGTTTTCATTATTAAGATAAGAAAATTGATAATGAAATGGAAATGCGTATCTACGTCCTGGTTAAGAGAGAGAAATTTGGAAGGGGTGGACAAAACCTAGATCGGATTATGGGTTAATTTTTGTTTTGGGAGTGAAGATTTGAAAAATTGGTGAGTCTTTTCTCTAGATTTCTTTTAGTTGGAAAAAATGGAATGGTGGACCCCACTCTAGTTTTTAAAACATTTTAACTTTCCACACACATTTATAATATATATATATATATATATATATATATAAAGAAAATTATAATTAAATTAAATTTTTATTAGGCTAAAATACATTTAGCACCCCTAAAGTTTACATCAAATTCCTAATATTTCCGTCGAGTTAACACCCACAAGGAAATGCAAAAAATAATACCCCACAAGTGGAAGATCACGTGTTATTTAACATGACTTTTCTAACAGTTATCGCGGTTATGGTGGAAAATAGGAAAAAAATTAATGTTAGATACCATTATGGAACAAACCCTAGGTTGAGGATCTTGGGGTTCACAATGTTGGTGAATACTTTTGTGGGGGGGGGGTTATAATTTGGCATAATTATAAGGAAAACGTATCTTTCCAACTAATTATACTACTTTCTTTACAATTAAGCTTTGAAAAAACGTAAAGTTATTTTGGACAAAGATATTTTTGTGCTTTTTCAAGGCTTAGTTGTAAGGAAAATTATAAAATTAGTTGCAAGGCTAATACTGTTGTATTTATAATTTTTCTCCTATTTAAATTTAAAGTAAAAAAAATGCATTGCTCCCAAAAATAAAATTTAGAATTAATTTAATGTATTTCTTATCATTCACTTTCTTCCATTAACCCCATCATTTATAAACACACCACCATTACCACTATTATCACCTCAAATAACACCATTAACCCAAAATTCCATTTTTGGATTTTAGTTTATTTCCTTTTCTAATTCCTTACTCCTTCCTTCAAAGTAACACATTTGTAAAACCCATCAATTATAGATACACCACCACCACAAACCTTAAATTTCATTTTTTACAATCCCAAATTAAATTTTTTGAAATTTGAAAATTTTAAATTGAAACCGAAACCCATATGAATATTTGAAAATCTTACACTGTTGTATTTATCTAAACCACCACTATTATCCCTATAATCGCCGCCACCACCACCCCTAACACCACCATCCTTGCATACGTCAATACCATCATCACCACCACCAAGAAATGCATTCACCTCACCTTGCTCAAATTGAGATATATAATCTCTTTAACTTTCGATTAGTTAGATTTCTTTCTTCGAGCGTTCTCATTTCTTAGCTCCCATCCACTTTCGGTGTCAAATTATACTAAGCAAAGAGAGAATTTAATTTTAGGGTGGGACTATTTGAAAGGATGACGGGTGGTGACTGTCTCTTTCAATTAAAAGAGACTTTCGGTAGAAGAAAAGAAAGTTGATAGCCAGTGGAGGGGAATACAGAGTTTCTCACATGTAACTACCTCGGGTCCTATGAAGAGGAGGAAGCGAGGTAAGACCAAAATAAGTTTGAGGTCTGGAACCCAATTTTGGGAATACGTAAAATATGTTGAACCCAGTTATTTGCGATTACTAACAGTGGTTTTATTCGTAATATCTATAATTATAAGTTAGGGGCCAGTATAATAGTTTTTAAGGCTGCTTGTAGTAGTCTGAAAATTCAAAGAACTAAACGATAGATTTTAACTTTCTTTTCTAACAAAACGTACAGATTCATCAATTGATTCTTCATTTTTTTTTCAACTTCTTGACATTATGACATATTTCATAACCCTTTTGTCTTAGCTTATTCACGGGTAATAACTAAACACGCTATATATTTGTTTAATATCTCGATACTCAATAACAAATTAATCTATTATTACAATTTTTCATATACATTTAATAATGTCTTTCCCGAACGCATTTAAGAAAGTAAAACCATATTATTTTTTAGTTTCGAATAATGTTTTAGTCTCTTGATTGAGTATGAGTATTTTTGTCATTTTAGAAAATATTTGACGACATTTGTAACGATAATGGCAGGAGGGGGAAACTACTAAGAAGATTAAAATACAAGATGAAATAAGTAGAATTAAAAAATTTAGGACCTAATTTTAAAATATATACAAGTCAAGGGATCACATTATTATTCAATTATTCATGAAATTAATTAGCTTATGCCAAATTTACTTATTTGACCTTAATTAATGGTGAGTGATTTATTATATTTAGAACAATTTTCGTCAAAACATTATTTTTGTCATGGTAAATTTACTTGTTTTGTCCTTAATTAAATAGTGAGTTGTTTATTTGGTAAAAGGTTATTTTTGTCCATCCATTAATATGTAAGAAACAACCTTGACTTTTATATGTATGAAGATGAAGATGAAGATGAAGATGAAGATGGAGATGGAGATGGAGATGGAGATGGAGATGGAGATTGTACTAAGAGTGTTTTTTTTTTTAAAGTAGAACAATAATCATACAACATTGCTAGCCTTACAACTACTTCTACAGCTTTTTCTACCACTAAGTTTTGAAAAAGGGTAAAGTTGTCTTTGTTCAAAATATTTTTTTTTTCAATTCAAGACTTAGTTGTAAGAAAAGTTGTAGAATTAGTGGTAAGGAATAAGGATAGCATTTTCCATAATCATAATATGATTGTATTAATGCAATTAGTAATTGTAACAATATAACAATTAATAACAAGGATAATTATTGATATAATAACATGTTCTTACCTTTTAAGGTTCACAACCATTTTCACATAAAGCCAGTCTTTCAAATCATCTATAAAGTGAAAAAAGGCATGCCTACCACGACGATTGAGAAGCAAAGCGCCACATATTCCCCAAAATCCAGTGACAAAACCTACAGTCATACCAATATAAAGCCATTTGTCGTACTCGTCGTTGTCTTCTTGGTGATCTTCATTGTCATCAACTAAAGGTGATAGTTCTTCTCTGGGGCATTTTGATGTAAGTGGAGGCCCACAAAGTCCAACATTCCCAATATAATTGGAAGCATTAAAGCCTTGAAGTTGAGTGCCTGATGGTATCTTACCGGAAAAATTATTGTACGACACGTCTAGATAGCCTAAAAAATGTAGCTCAGACAAGCTAAGCGGTAGTTTACCGGATAGTCTATTTCTCGATAAATCAAGAACCAACATTGAATTTAGCCGTCCAATCTGTAGAGGAACCTTGCCATGTAATGCATTTCTTGATAAGTTCAATGCAACCAGTTCAAATAGCTTTGTAATTTCACTTGGAATTTCTCCGGTCAAATTATTGCTTGAAAGATCAATGCACTTCAATAATCTAAGATTTTGTCCAAATTCAAGCTCTCTTCCTTGCCATCTTATCATGGAACGGTCAACATAGATATCATCAACATTGAAGATATTGATGTTATCCGCATAATGATCATAATTGATTACCTCGAGTCCTTTCTGAGCCATGGCTTTGAGATTGTTTAAACATGGAGGAATGGTTCCAGATAAGTTGTTCATAGAAAGATCTAGCACCCGAAGAGCCTTTAACCAGCATAAATTTGAAGGGATGGTCCCAAAAAAATTATTTGATCATAGGTTAAGAATGTATAAATATGATATTTTTCCCCCTAGCCATGCGGGTACATTTCCAGATAACTTGTTTACCCCGACGTCCAAAAATTTCAATTGTGTGCAATTTGACAAGGAGAAAGGAAGCTCTCCGGAGAAGCTATTATTGTACAAATATAATGTCTCCAAGTTTATTAAAGTTCCCAAGAAAGAAGGAATTTTCCCAGAAAGCTTGTTGTGTGCTAAATTAAGAACAACAAGTTTTTGCAGTTTTACAAGACAATCAGGAATTCCCCCGGTTAGAAAGTTATGTGAGAGGTCAAGAAAGTATAAGGCCACTTCACTTAGTTGACACAAGAAAGAGAGTGTTCCTAAGAACTTATTACTAGAAAGTTTTAATGATGCCAAACTTGAAGGAAATAGTGGGATCGAGCCCTCAAAATTGTTTGAACTTAGATCAATAAGGGGATCCATGCCAAATTTTGATGATAAATCTGGTAATTTGCCTCCTATATTGTTTGAAGAAAAATTCAAATATTTGCATCTTCCATAGTGTTCCCAAAACCATGCCGGAATGTTATCTGAAATTCCATTGCTGGAAATATCAAGGTAGAGAAAGTGTTGTTGAGTTTGAAACCAATGTGGAAAACTTGGGCCTAGATTGCAAGACTTCAAGCTTATAAATTCTAGCTGAAAAGGGGGAACCCATTGAGGGCTGATTTCAAAATCCAACTGGTTGAAGGACAAGCCCAAAAGGGTTAGATGTGAGAGACTTGACAAGTGAGCTTCTGTGACAACACCAGTGAGAGAGTTGAAATTAAGATCCAAAAATTGAAGCTTTGATAGTGTCCCCAAATTTCTGGTTAATGTTTCGTTCAACTTATTTGCCTTCAGGGATAAGTATGTCAGGGAAGAGAAGTTTATGATACCATCAGGTAATGGCCCAAAAAGATTGTTAAAATCAGCATATAATGTCTCTAATGTAGCCCCAGGACACCCAGACAAGTTGTCAACAAAGTCTGAAAGGTTTCCACTTAAACTGTTGCCCCACAGTATCAGCTCTTGCAAATCACACAAATTTTTGAATGATTTGGGTATCATGCCTTCTAGCAGATTAGAATTGAGATCAAGATACTGGAGAGAAAGCATATAACTCCCAAAAGATTCTGGAATTGGACCTTCGAGCATGTTATGGTCAAGAGCAAGATTAGTAAGGCTATTGCTCAAGTTGAACAACCAGTAATACATGGATGATGCAAAACCGTTATCGGAGAGGTAAAGTGTTTCGATCGAAGAAGAAGAGTTTTTGAAAGAAATAGGAGAGACATCTTTTGAGAGCTGACACTTCTGCAAACTCAAGAAAGAAAGAAAAGGGTGGCTCTTGATTATTACGTCTACCCAATTAGTCTCTCTACTAAGGTTAACGCCGTCCATTTCTAGGTGTTTCAAGGAAGATAGATGAGACAACCAGTCTAGGTTCTCAACGGAGAAGTTTATGCCATCATAATTGGAGAGATCAAGAGTGTTCAAGTTAGAGAGGTTTCCAAGTTGAGAAGGAATGGTTCCATCAAAAAAAGAGTGACAAAGATGAAGATGTTGTAATTTGGTGAATGAACCAAAGAACTTGGGGATGGGCCTATGTTCAAAATCATTATAACAAAGGTTGAGATAGTTCAATTCCCGTAATTCAAGCAATGAAGGACTGATATTACCTCTGAGATTGAAACCTAAAAGACCAAGCTTGATAACATGACCAGTTCGATTGCCGCACTGGACTCCACTCCAATTGCAGCAGTCTTTATTAACTTCTTCACTGCTCCAAGATGAGAGACGGCCTTCATCGTCTATAAGGCCGGCTTTGAAACTGAGAAGTGCGTGTCTCTCCTTGTTAAAGCAGTACGCAACTTCATTATAATAACCATTCTTAGAACGAAGGGAGGAGGCAGTATTAATAGAATTCACAAATACCAAAAGTAGAAGAATAGCATTCATGATGTAGTGAAAAATTGTTATGATGAGTATATTGGATAGAATATTGCCAATTTATATACCCAGTTACCCCATGGATCTCGTTGAGTTGATACCAAGTTGGACGATGGACTGTACACTCCACTCTAATTCCATTATTATGATGAATATACCCATGAATCTCGTTGAGTTGATGCCATGTTCGACGATGGATTGGACTCCACTTTAATATATACCATTGTTATGATGAATTTACCCATGAATCACGGTTGAGCTTGATGCCAAGTTGGACGATTGATTGGACTCCACTTCAATACCATTGTTATGATGAATATACCCATGAATCACGTTGAGTAGATGCCATGTTGGACGATAGATTGGACTCCACTTCAATACCATTGTTATGATGAATATACCCAAGAATCACGTTGAGTTGATGCCAAGTTGGACGATGGATTGGACTCCACTCCAATTAATTCCATTGTTATGATGAATATATTGGAAACAGCTAGCCATTCCTTTCTTACCTAAAACCTCACCTAACATAGCAGCCATTCGTTTCTTATCATAAAGCTTTACCCCTTTTTTTTCTTTACTTTCGAGTAGGCTGGTTAATTTGAAACTCTAAATATTTCCATAATCACAATGATAAGATATTAAGCAAAGCATGAATCCAAGAAGCAGGAAGGTGAAGGTCTCTATATATTGATGCTAGAAAGATGAGACTCGTCTTCTTCAAATTCAAAAAGGGAGTCTTCAATGTTTATCCGTCTCGGGCGGAGGGGTATTTAAGAAAAAATTAACGAAAGTGAACTTGTACAGTTAAAATAAAGAGGTATTTTTTGTGGACCCGATTCGGCCGGCCAGTCGAGCGGAATCCCAAAGTCGTGCCGCAAAGTCGACAGGCAAGAAGAGGACAAGCACTTTGCAAGCAGTATGAAGTCGGACAATTGAGCTAACAAGCTCAACAAAGGTAGAGAAGCAGTATTCAAAAATACGGGTCAGGAAGAAACGAATCTGCGGAAGCGGTAGGGGAAAGAAGTCCCAAGCTTAAGACTTGAAAACAAAGTCAAGAAATCAAAGGAGGCAGTATTCTCCCAGAAGAAAAACAAAACTCGCGCGTCTTATAACATTGCTTGAACAAACCATCGGCACTCCAGCCTGGCGCTTGAAGAACAAACACGATAACAATTACGGCTAGGCATACCGGGGTTAACCAACGAATAGTGACTACAATAGAAAATCCCCAAAGCTACTGCGTGCAGAGAGACAAGCGAAATAGATATGAAAAACATGAACAAGGCACGACACAACACGTCGGCCCAAGAGCGAACTAATCTGAGAACTCAAGTATCTACCCGGTAGTAAAGTCTAAATAACTTTACAAGATATCGGTCTCACAAGAATAGCAAGGTACATGAACAAGAGACAATGATAAAGGGAGTAAAACTCCACAAACTCTTTGCTCGGGAAGTCGGCTTACTAGAATCACGAACTACACGATCAAGTCTCGATCTATCGATCAACGCGATGCCGCTAAATCACGATCTACTCGGCCTCAACACGATTCTTGAAACCGCAGCTAGAAAACATATGCGGGATGAGTCATAATGACCCGATGCTGTACCATTAGACAATAGAACATAATCGTAACATTTTCATAAGTAGAAATGAAATCGGGTTCTGACGACGAAAAACCATAAGTCGGGTATGCTATGCAGAACCGTTCCTTTACCGAGGCTACCAAGGCGAACTAGGGTGAATTCACTGTTCACAAACAATCGGGTAAGTCGGGAGGCAAGTTATAAGAATAATCGATTTAGGGACGTATGTCTTGACATGAATCATCACGTGTATCTTATAGAACAATTAAGTAAGTATGCATTTTTACATGTATACATGTATCAAGTCTCTTGTAGAATCATTACGTGGAGATGTATAAACTCATCACAATTATCAAGCAATCAAGGACAAGTATATATGAGCATAGAGATCATATATTCAAGATGCACATTATTGCACATAGTTCACATAATGTGAGGATATAGAGGCGGCCGCTTGAGACACACGCAAAAGCAGACACTTTCGATAGCGTGCGATAATCGATGGTTGTGATAATACATCGATCTCCGAGGATGCTCGGGAAAACAATAGTCATTCTCAATGGTCGCGTATTGGTTGGCCAAGGAGAGCTCTTCCCAGTGGCCGGCCGAGTGGAGGTGTGTGTCTTGATAACAAGTATGCCAATTTGACTTATGCAATGCCAAGTAGTATTTACTTAACAATCAATCAATATGGAGCGAGGTCAGGCAAGAGCGTCCTCGTTCAAGATTAGTATATAATCTCATCAATAAACAATCAAGATTGAGCTCGACAAGAGCCGAACTCAATATATCAATTATCAAGTATGCATTTATTATGTCATAAAGATACAAGCATGACGGTGATCCATTTCAAGAGTGAACTCAATAGTTCAAGTATGCATTTATTATGTCATAAAGATACGAGCATGACGGTCAATCCATTTCAAGAGTCTAGAATTAGTTTTCTAGTTGAGCATGTAATAACGTCGATTAATCTCGTTGGTATTGTTCAATAGCTCACTAATGTCATTTGAGTCTTTCTATAATTTCAACCAGAGTAGAGTGGGAACACTATATGTGTTCCAAGACTCTTTTATGTTCTCGCTTAAACGAAGCATGACTAGGTTCTTGTTCCACTAGGATTAGGAACCTTAGTGCAAAGTCACTAAGTCAAGTATATACTGAGGGAGCCTAAGTTGATCATTATCAAGAAGTCAAGCTTAATTCAATTCCAATTCATAATTCCACTTAATAGTAAATTCAAGTTCAAGATAAATCATTAATCGAAGAACGTATCGCATGGGGGCAAGTACATTCAATATGCTTATAATTCGTATTATAGAAACATGTAGAAGAATCAATTCATGACAAGGTAGGAAATCATGCTTTTAGCCATAATATCAATTGTACATAGTATTCCATATTTAAATGTGAAACCAAGTTAGGTTGTAACTCAGCCCTCAATCCATCATACAGTTAGTCTAGGATCATAAGCCATTTACTTGTAGATAATAAAGTCTTCCGAGAATAATATTTCATTCTATAACCCAAAGGTCTATAGTAGTCCAATACTTAGGTAAACACTAGAGTGACGATCATTCGTAAGGTCAACTGCACGGTGAGTCTTAGATAACAACTTAGTCATCCTAGCGACTTATACAAGTAGACTACATGTAGTGTACTAAGGAAAGTCCCAATTCAAATCATCTCATAGAATGGTCCTCATTCCGTTATCTTGGTCTTTCCCAAATTATTCACAAGGCGACTTTAGAGAGTCGCCATTCAATAACAACCATCATGATTCCTTAGGTTTCATACAAGCATAGATCACATCCTTACAAGTTTCGGGCTTCATTGAAGTCCAACAAGTACCAACAGTTTTAATTCATAATCAAACAATCCAAAGGTCTTTCATTCAAGTCATGCATTTGTGACCCACACAAACCCAATCCAAAGACTAGCGATAATCTTGTACTTAAAATCACTAAAGGTCCTCTATTAGAGTCCTAAGCCACAAATCTATCTTAACACCAATTCGGTCTCACCCGACCAAACCTCAAGATTTCATGATTTAGATTCAACGATTACAAGTAGTCATAGGGGTTTATCCTAAGACTCGAATAGCAACTTTTATAATTCAATGATTCCATTTGAGTCAAATTTCAAAGTCTCAAACTCTAGGTCAAGGCATAATTTCAGATTTCCAATTTATCCTAAGTTTCTAAACCCAACCACAATCAATCTTAAACCATAGCTATTCCAATATACCCAATCATAATCGTTTGGGTTCAAACCCTAACTTTCATAGATTGATATCCATCAATAACATCTCATTTAGGCATGTATTACCATGACAAATCACAAGGAACAAGTCTCTAGCAACCTAACATCAAAATTGAGTTAGAGAGAGAAACTAGGGTTTCGGTAACGTACCTTTATCAAGCCACAAACGACTAGGAAGAGGGAAACAAACCCAAGGGAAATGATCTACTCTTCAAGGGCTTCGCGACGGTGGTCTCGGCTCGTCAAACGGATGACCGGAACTCCTGAATCGCCGAACACGCACTAGTCGCACGCCAATCCTTCCCGCACTTCTCCTTCCCGCTCACTGCTGAGAACGATCACTAATGAAGAGAGGGAGGAGTGTTTGGGGTTATAAGGGTGATTAAGGACTAATATACCCTCAAATAAGTGAAAGGGCAAGGGTTAAGTAAGGGTAGAATAGAGTTTCACGCTAAATCGCACAAAGACAAAGTCGATGTCAGAGCACTCGCTCGGTTGTCCGACCGAACTTTGTGTGCACCACTTGTTCGGTTGCTATGGCCGAACACTCCCCAAGGAGTTCGGTTTGGCTGGCCGAACATCTTCCAGATGTTCGCTTTGTCGCGTTGGAACGATGGTTTAAGTCTAAAACGGCCGAATGGGTCTAGGATCGAAAGTGATGCACCTTGGGTGAATGCAACTCCAACAAGCATAAAACTTGTGTACCAAGGCCTTATGAGACTCAAATAACCCTCAAGACAAGTGGAGGAATGACTAAGAGTACAATCGAGGTCTCACGAAAGAACTACGCGAGAAAACTCTAAACCGAGTCAAGTAACTAACGAACAAATTCAGATGCGACTTGTAACATTAACTAGTTAAGGTCTATGGAACATATGGAACTAAGGTATTGGCCTCTAGATAGCCTACCTACACCAATCAAGGTTCTTTTCCTCAATCCAAGTAAGCAAGGTCATGATTAAACGACACGCAAGGCAAGAAGGTCAATTACACGAAGGTTCGGGGTCTTACATCCTCACTACCTTAAAGAATTCGTCCACGAATTCACAATCCTACAACCACCAAAGTTCAATCCTATGGCCTACAAATGAAGTTGAGGAAACCACCTTAGTGTGCCTCAAAACACGAGGGGAAGAAATACTTAAATATCATCTCCAATCAATTCCAAAGTCGAGTCATCTTGACTCTTGACGGGGTTCAAGGACATTATCAAGGCTTACAAAGTTCCAACAAATGTGGACATTGAGGTGAAAGTTCCTCTTTGTCAACTAATCAAGTAATTCATAAGCATGTGCAATAGTTGCGCCGAATTAACAAACTTCCCAACAAAGAGTTTTTCGGGCTAACTAAATTATTCCGGTCACGACACGAATCTCTAGGGTCTAACGCCCTTACACTAAAATCAAGTAGTCAATCATCATCATGGACCACATATTCGCTCAACAAGAAGGACATTCAATACAATGTAACTCATTTGATCAAGTCACAAGTTCATTTCATTCATGGCATGATTTCAATATACATGTTGCACATATTTGCACAAGCAAAACAAGATACCATTTTCAATTTCATTCCATTTGGTAACGGGTTCGGTCAATTCCTATATCATATAATACCGTTCTAGTTCTCCGACGAAGACCTCTTGATAATCAAGTCAGGGGCCCTCTGAAGTGACTTCAAAAGCTTTCGCCGCTTAGATGCGAGGGGTTGCAAATCACATAAAAGCATCCTTTATGAAGGTCTCATGCACATATAATATAGTTACATATAGGCATGGAAATCAATATCATATACATAGTATTTTAATCTACCATGCAAGTATACCAAGTATGGAACATTCATACCCTTAACGATCCATTAATGATAGATAAATCCTTTTACAAAATGCTAATACTCTATTAATGTATTGGTCGAATAACGGTACACGACAATAACTTAATAATTCCTGGCTAGCAAATAATTACTAACTAGCAGACCTCAAATCACTATGGGTCAAGCCGTAAACGAGTTGACGATCAATCCAATCATAGGTCACGCGATCACCTAGCGGTACTCACCAAGTCTCAACTTGAAACCACAACAATACCTTGATTATTAGGTATCCCTCCAATCTCAATAACAGTGCAGAAAGTGTCCTCCAATTCCCGACACTAGGCAACCCAAGTACTCACGATTAGGTACTACAGTAGCTATATATACTTATATATAAATCAAGGAATATACTAGGTACTACGGGAGGCTTAGCCACACCGCTCAAGAAGGTGTAACAACGTTCAAAGACACTAATGGACACCACGACGATCACGCTGGATCGACAACCCGAGCTTATTTGGTCACTCACAACGACAAGAAACAATAGCTCTACAAAGCAAAGAACACATACTCTTGGTATAATTGCAGCTTAAAAGCAACATAGAGGAATATGATACTCCTAGACACAAGCTTGCACTCACGGCAAGAATCTAGACCAAATCGAACTTAGTACTCCAAGTCCTATACTTGTACAAAAGAACATGCCGATAGGCACTAACAAGAACACTCGACGATAAATACTCGACGACAATCCCAAACCCAACCAAGGCCATGGAACCTATCCCGCTTATAGCTAACAAAAGCTCGATAATAACCGTGGCGACTCCACCTGATTCCTCGAACGAATCCCAAAGTCGTGCCGCAAGGACAAGGCAAGAAGAGGACAAGCACTTGCAAAACAAGAGTGCGAAGTCGACAATTGAGCTAACGAGCTCAATAAAGGTAGAGAAGCCGTATACAAAAATACGGGTCAGAAGAAACGAATCCGGGAAGCGGTAGGGGAAAGAAGTCCCAAGCTTAAGGCTCGAAAACAAAGTCAAGAAATCAAAAGAGACAATATTCTCCGAAGGGGAAAACAAAACTCGCGTGTCGCAACATCTGCAGACGCCGAACAAACCATCGGCACTGTGCCAGCCTAAGGCTTCAACGAAGAACAAACCTCGATAACAATTACCCACTGCTAAGGCATACCGGTTAACCAACAAAGAATAGTGACTACAATAGAGAAAATCCCCAAAGCTACCCAAGGCTATCGCCTGTCCGGAGACAACCGAAATAGATATGAAAAACATGAACAAGGCACGACACAACACGCCGGCCCAAGAACGAACTAATACGTAAACTCAAGTATCTACCCGACCGTAAAGTCTAAATAACTTTACAAGATATCGGCCTCACAAGAATAGCAAGGTACATGAACAAGAGACAATGATAAAGGAGTAAAACTACACAAACTATCGCCGGGAAGTCACTACTAGAATCACGAACTACACGATCAAGTCTCGATCTATCGATCAACCGCGATTCTCAAATACGATCTACTCTACCAACACGCCTATCGAAACCGCAACTAGAAAACATGTACGGATGAGTCATAATGACCCAAGACGCTACCACTAGACAATATGTCAGAACATAATCGTAACATTTTCATAAGTAGAAATGAAATCGGGTTACTTAATGACTATTTAAGAACCATAAGTCGTGGTACTGCATGTAACTGCCTTTACCAAAGTGCTACCAAGATGAATCTTAGGTGAATTTCTGCTCACAAACAATCAAGTAAGTCGAGGCAAGTCATAAGAATAATCGTATGCTTAGGGACGTATGTCTTGACATGAATCATCATGTATCTTATAGAACAATTAAGTAAAGTATGCATTTTTACATGTATACACGTATCAAGTCTCTTGTAGAATCATTAGGTGGAGATGTATAAACTCATCACAATTATCAAGCAATCATGACAAGTATATATGAGCATAGAGATCATATATTCAAGATGCACATTATTGCACATAGTTCACATAATGTGAGGATATAGAGCCGGCCGTCAGACCTCGCAAAATGCACACCTCGATGGGGTCAAGCGATAATCGATGGTTGTGATAATACATCGATCTCCGAGAGATGCTCGGAAAACAATAGTCATTCTCAATGGTCGCTGCAT
>JABEVN020002582.1:0-21005 GCA_013146195.2 Codonopsis lanceolata
ATCTAAACTTGATCTAAATGGTCCCAAACTTTTGGGCAACCATTCTAAGTCTAACCCTACTCAAAATGGGTCGGAAACACACCGAACAACTCGAGACAAGGTAGAACAAGCGCGAACCACGCGACGAATGAGCAACGAATCAGAACTACAATCGAAGCGTCATTCAAACTAGGATGTCTTGGACATGAAAGGGACTTGTTTCAACATGATTAAGACCTGAATATAAGGCAAAGAACTCATCGTGAACACTTAAATGCGTCGAAATAGAGAAGCAAATCTGAGCAACGAGGGGAATCGCTAAGGCTAAATCAAAGCGATCAAGCCGGCGATTCAACAAACAAACTTCGTGATTCTAAACATGTTAAGAACTTCAAGAATGATTTAAGATTAATTCTAAGGCGTTTATAAACTAGGTAAACATGATCGCAATCAACCAAGAAAGCATAAATACAAGCATAGAATGCATGCAAGATTATGGGGGCGTTACGCTCCTCACTTTAGGAATTTAGTCCCTAAATTCTTACCAAGTTCATCAAACAAATGTGGATGCTTCTCGGCGCATCTCCGCTTCCGTCTCCCAAGTCGCTTCTTCAATGTTGTGGTTTCTCCAAAGAACTTTAACTAAAGGAATCTTCTTGGTTCGTAACTTGCTCTTTGGTATCGAAATCTTGCGGGCTTTTCGACGTAAGACATATCAGGCTCAAAGCGTGATCTCTTCATACTCAAGTACATGGGTATCATCCTTCAAATATTTTTCGCAACATGGAAACATGAAATACATTATGAGTCTCAGAAAGTGACGGTGGCAATGCAATACGATGCGCGCTAAGACCCAACTCTCCAAGAATCTCGAGCGGCCCAATGTACCTCGGTGTAAGCTTCCCTTTCTTGCTTAATCTCTTAGTACCTCTCCTCGGTGTCACCTTCAAGAATGCGTAGTCACCCACACGGAACTCAAGATCTCGTCTTCGATTATCGCATAACTCTTTTGTCGACTTTGAGGCGGTGCGCAAGCGATCTCTAATCAACTTCACGCTCTCAACCAGATGCATTTGTTGCACTAACTTCGGAACCCCAAAGTTTCGCCTCAACTTCATCCCAACAAATTGGCGATCTACACTTACGCCCATACAAAGCTTCATACAGCGCCATCTTGATACTCGGGGTAGGCTGTTATTATCACATAAACTTCGGCTAAAGGTAAGTGAGAATCGAGCTTTCCTTGAAATCCACGGCACAAGCTTCGAAGCATGTCCTCCAAAATACGAATCAATCGCTCGGTGACCATCCGTTTGCGGATGAAAAGTATCTTGAAGTCTAATTTGGTCCCCAAAGCCTCACAACGTTGCCAAAATCTAGATGTGAACCTCGGATCTCTATCGGACACAATACTCACAGTGCGCCATGAAGTCTCACGATCTCTGGAATATACAAAGGCGCCAAGCGGAGTCAGCGAATAAGTGATAGATCTTAGGAATGCGTGTGCGACTTAGTCAATCTGTCAACTATAACCCAAGCTGCATTAAAACCTCTCGCGTGCTTGGCTGCAACCTGTCACAAAATCCATAGGTAATGAACTCCCATTTCCACTCGGGGAATCTCAAGTGGTTGTAGAAGTCCCTTGAGGCCTCGATGCTCGGCCTTAACCTGTGCGACAAGTCAAACACCTTGACACATACTCATAATTTCTCTCTTCATGCCTTTCCACCAAAATTGTCTTTTCAAGTCTAAGTACATCTTCGTGCTCCCGGGTGAATGGTATACCTCGATTTATGAGCCTCGTCAAGAACCAACCTCTTCAAGTCATCATTAGAAGGAACACAAATTCGACCTCGAAATGTCAAAGTACCCTCACTATTAATCGCAAAATCAGGCGATACATTCTCAGCCAACCCATCAATGATTTTCTTCAACTCCGGATCATCCCTTTGCGCTTCTTTAATCTTTCCAAACAAAACTGGTGTAGCACGAACATTCGCGAAAATCACTCCTCTATCAAAAACACTAGGACTCCAATCACGCAAGTCCTCCAACATCTTCCACTCCTTAACCATCATACACGACATATGAACCTTCACTACTCAAGGCATCCGCTACTACATTTGGCCTTCCCGGATGATACAAGATAGTGCAATCGTGGTCTTTTAGTTTCTCCATCCATCTTCTTTGCCTCATGTTCAACTCCTTTTGGGAAAACAAGTACTTCAAACTTTTGTGGTCGGTGAAGATCTCAAATTTAGCCCATACAAGTAATGTTTCCATTTATGCAGCGAAGATAATCGCAGCCAACTCCATATCGTGTGTCGGGTAATTACGCTCATGAATAGACAACTTCCTCGGCATAGGCGATAACCTACCATTACGCATCAACACACAACCCAAACCTTCCTTAGAAGCATCGCTATAAATCACAAAATTATCTCCTCCACTAGGCAAAGCCAAAATAGGTGCCGACGTCAACCGCTTCTTAAGCTCTTGAAAACTAGCTTCACATTTCTCACTCCAAACAAGCGGCGTTCTTACGTGTCAATTTCGTCATAGGAGTCACGATCAGAAAAACCCTCAATAAATCTCCGGTAATAACCCGCTAGACCCGAAACTCCGAACCTCGATGCTAGAACTAGGTCTCTTCCAATTCGTCACCGCTTCAACCTTAGAAGGATCAGCGGCTACTCGTCACTAGAAATGATATGCCCCAGAAGGACACCTCCTCAAGCCAAAAGGCACATTTGCTAAACTTAGCATAAAATTTGTTTCTCAGAAGAATAGACAAGACAATCCTCAAGTGTTTCTCATGCTCCTCAGAGATTTCGAATACACTAAGATGTCATCAATGAAGACTACCACAAAACAATCAAGATAACTATGGAAGACACGGTTCATTAAGTCCATAAATACATTTGGCGTTCGTCAACAAAGCGGCATCACCACAAATTCAAAGTGCCCATATCTAGTGCGAAAAATGTCTTGAATGTCTTCCTCTCTAACCTTCAATTGATAGTAACCCCATCGCAAATCAAGCTTAGAATAGACAATAGACCCTTGCAATTGGTCAAAAGATCATCAATGTGGGGTAGTGGGTATTTGTTCTTAACGGTCACCTTATTCAATTCTCGATAATCTATGCATAACCGCAAACTCCCATCCTTCTTCTTCACAAATAAGACCGAGTGCGCCCCAAGGCGACACACTCGGTTTAATAAAACCAATCTCAAGGAGTTCACAGCGAGTTTTCAACTCTCTAAGCTCAGCGGTGCCATCCTATCGGATTGCCTTAGAAATCGGTGAAGTCCCAGGAATAAGCTCAATACAAAACTCTAGTTCTCTATCGGGTGGCATAGCATGATCGGTAGAAAACACATCGGGAAACTCACATACTACAGGGACCTCCTCTAAACTTCGGCGAAGACCTCTTCTTATCAACAACGCGAGGCAAGATACCCGTACACCCTTGAGACAACAATTTTCTAGCCCTTAGCGCGAGAATGATGAAATGCAAGTCACTCGGCGCTTGATCACCCACAAAATAAATTCGGGCACACCGGCATATAAAAAGTAACCCTCTTCCTATGGCGGTCAACTATAGCATGATAAGCACATAACCGGTCCATGCCAAGAATCACATCAAAATCACGTATAGGGAGAACTACCAAGTCCGCATGCAAAGTGTGGTCACCCAAAAACATCACAAGATCTAAACACTTCAGGCGAGCATATACTTCCCCGGCGGGGTAGACACTTCAAGCAAGTATGGCAAAGATTGAGGCAATACGCAAGATTCTCAACAAAGTGCGAAGCAACATAAGAATCACGAAGACCACGGATCTATGAGAATTCGAGCCTTATGATCAAATATAGAAAGAGTACCTCCTATCCTTTAGTAGTAGACCCCTGAACCTCGCGATCAGCGCAAACACGACCACGAACCTTCGGTTTACCATCCACATCTCTCTTAGCCCAGGCTGGCGCCACCGTGATTGCCCTTAAGCCGGACAATCTCTCTTCATGTGAGTTCCATCACACTTGAATAATAACACTTCCCATTTTTCCCAGCACCTCTCGGTTTGTGTGCCGGACTTGGCAATCAGAACAAATCACGGTCTCACCGCGAGACCCTTCTTTGCCCAGTAGAAGAAGTGTTGTTGCCACTGCTTCCTGCGTGGCCTACCTTGGCCTCCACCTCTCCTATCACGGTTCCCTTGGTATCCTCTTACGCCACGAATTATTCCCACGATTAGTGTTACGAGTAGTGCGTCGTGCATTACCGAATTACCCTTGACTCGGTGCTCCTCGATATCTTGCTCAACCTCATAAGCTCTATCAGCTGGTCAGATAATCGGTGAGCTTAAGTGCTAGAATGCGCTTCCTAAATTCGTCCTCAACCCCTTAACAAACTTATGTGTTCTCAGGCCTCGTAGGAATCAAATACGTGCAATAACGGCTCGGCTTCGGTGAACTTCGCGAGAATACTCCGCCCGATCATAGTACCTTGCTCAAGATTATAGAATTCTTTCTCCCTTTGGTTGCGAACCACATCCGATGCGTACTCATTCTTAAATTCCCTCGAAAATTAGCCCAAGAGATAGGGACTTGTTGCATCTCCCAACTTTCCTTCAACACGGTCCACCATGCTCGGCGGCTCCCTTAAGCGAAGCGTCGCTAGTCGACTTTCTCCTCATCGGTACACTCCAACATAGATAAGATTTTGATCATCTCTTCCATCCACAACTCGGCCTCCCTCGGGTTTGGCTCCCCAAGCACTAGGCTTCAACTTAAGGAATCTCTCTAGTAGAGTGTTGTCGGTCCTCGGTCTCGGTGGTGGTATAGCATCCTCTGTCGAGGTGGTGGTGGTACTCCCCGGCTTTGACCTCCACGGCACCTTGCCGAGAAAAGCCATCAACCTACGGTGTAACTACGCCATATCCGGACCCACGGATTACTGCGGCGGTACCTCAACCGAGGTTCGGCCGGTTCTACTTTGGGCCTACCTCTACGCGGCCATTTCCGTTCCTAGGATTATCCATCGATCTCCTACAAGAATTCACTCGGCGTTAGAATCATCACACAAATAACCAACCCACCTAGGCCATGGAACCTATCTGGCCGGCGGCTAACTTTCTATAGCTCACGATACCAAGCTGTGACGACCCGACCGAACCCCGATGCGAGATCAGGATCGCGCCGTCCAAATAATCAAGTTAAACACATAAGCATGCATAAGTAGGGTTTTAAAATTCATGTGGCGCAACATTTCGGACAATTAACAACTTCGGCTACACTTGGCGGAAAAACAACTTTGATTTAAACAAGTCATCGGCGGCGTTACGGTAGGAACCCAACAACTACTCCTACAATTAACACATGCTTAATAAACCTCAGCGGCCTGACATGCAGGAGACAATAACGATAATAATACTTTAAACGCGCTTTAGCGGAAGAAATTATGATGAACCATACACACATATAAACAAGCGCGACTTATAGTCGGCATACCAAAAGATTACAAGTATTAATAATAAGTTACTACAACACAAAAACCCAAGCTAAGTCTACATGACTTGCTTCCCATCGTCCTTTCAAAATATACAAGATTAACCAATTAATGTCCAAAGAGAGCAACCTTGCTCTGCGTCCAAGCGAATGCGTGAATCTAGCGTGGAGCGTCACCTCGGCTTTGATCTAAGGAAAACAAAGCAAACAAATAGAGTAAGTCGAAAGACTTAGTAAGTTACCAAAATATGCATGTTCATATCATAGCATGACATTTATCACTAATATGGCATGTTATCATCATTTAACACTTAACACCTTATTCACATAAGTGCGTAAAGTAAATCATACAAGTAGGATATGATAGTCACGGCCGCCGTAGCTCTGCAAAACATTTACATTCTTGGTTCGTGCCATCGATGTTATGTGAATTCATCGACTTATCACGAGAATCCTCTCGATCTAGATAGCAAGCCAATGCGGCACTTAAGCGTCTGACGGCAAAGGGGCTACTTCCCCCGCTGCGGCCCACGGTGGAGGGGTGTGTGGAGTCAGTGCGGCGATCCATAGCGAGCACGAATCCCATAATTCGTGAAGGCGTGCATCGTCCACCACGACTTGATAAACAAACCATTTAATGCCGGTGGACTTAATGCAATGCACAAGTAGATATTTACTTGACTTAAACCAATTTAAGGTCGAATCCGACAAAGGCGAATTCGACCATCCAAGTAGGGGATAATCTCTACAGTAAACACATCAAGGCAATAATTTGCACAAATACCAATCTTTCATAACAACTTGTTACAATCAATTAAACCAACTCATACTTGAGTAAACCAAGTCAAATGACGTTCAAACTTCGTAGGGATTGAAATTAGAGTCTAACATTTCCAATTCTTCCCTAGAGTCGACTCCGTTGAGTCTTTTCACTAAATTCCCAATTTTAGGGAGATTGAAGCTATATGCTTCATAACCCAACTTAGGTCACTTCTAAGTTCAACGAGGCATAAATTCACCTAAAACATTTTAATACAATTTATGTTCTTCATATAGTCCAATATTAAGGATACAACACTTAACCAATGTCACACATACCAAATAGGCATAATTTAGGGCATTCCCAAATAATTTCACTTTCATCAACAAACATATTACATTACTTCTAACATGTTCAAGACCTCAATTAATCATAGTGAAAGAGTAATTTCAACATCCAAAGGCAAGAATCAACCTAGACATGCTCCTAGCAAAATTATACATTCAAAATTCGTAGGAAGCAACTATGTGTCCCCATTGACCTCACACATCATAAACTTTGTTTCCTTAGGGTCAATGGGTACTAAAATGAAGAAGAGTAACTTACAAGTTCAACACCAACGAAAGCAAATGAAGAAACCAATCGGATGGAAATGCTCCCCTTCTCGAGCTCTACAACTTTAATGAAAGGCTCTTGGGCAAATGATGAATGGTTGATGAAGACCAAGGGATGAGACTTCAAGAAGCCATGGAAGAACCTTGAGAGAGATGAAATTCGTTTTTGGAAGAGAGAGGGTGAGAATGAGGGTCAAAAATCTGATTTGGGGCTTATATGTGGTCAAAAGTTTGAGTGGGACATGTGTCAAGACCTTAGGGTCTCTTTGAGATTCTTAGGATAAGGTTTGGATAATCAACAAGCCTTCTAATCCATCATTAAAAATAAGTTAGGGATGTTAGGACTTAAGTAGGAAGGGTTAGGGAGGTTTAGGATAGGTTTAAGTAGGGGTTTGAAGTGTACAATTCGTCAAATTCCGAAACAGGAGAAA
Source organism: Codonopsis lanceolata (assembly GCA_013146195.2). Taxonomy (NCBI): domain Eukaryota; kingdom Viridiplantae; phylum Streptophyta; class Magnoliopsida; order Asterales; family Campanulaceae; genus Codonopsis; species Codonopsis lanceolata. Next base: position 7,296 of record JABEVN020002582.1, read on the forward strand.
ACTTTCCCGTAACAGAGAAGCAAGTGAGGCGGGCGCCTCACATAGGCCCATGCGGCCGCCTCAAGCTCTGGGGCTTCCCCCAAGTTCAGACCAAACAGAAATTACTCCCTGCATTTGAGGCGGGCGCCTCACCAGCTCCCATGCGGCCGCCTCGGCTCCAGAATGCCTAAAACTTGATCTAAACTTGATCTAAATGGTCCCAAACTTTTGGGCAACCATTCTAAGGTCTAACCCTACTCAAAATGGGTCGGAAACACACCCGAACAACTCCCGGAACAAGGTAGAACAAGGCGCGAACCACGCGACGAATGAACAACGAATCAAACTACAATCAAACGTCATTCAAACTAGGATGTCTTGGACATGAAAGGGACTTGTTTCAACATGATTAAGACCTGAATATAAGGCCAAGAACTCATCGAACACTTCGTACGTCGAAATAGAAGCAAATACGAGCAACGAAGGGAATCGCTAAGGCTAGAATCAAAACGATCGAACCGGCGATTCAACGAACAAACTTTCGTGATTCTAAACATGTTAAGAACTTCAAGAATGATTTAAGATTAATTCTAAGACGTTTATAAACTAGGTAAACATGATCGCAATTAACCAAGAAAGCACAAATGCAAGCATAGAATGCACATGCAAGATTATGGGGCGTTACATATATTAATGGACGGCTAGTTCATCCTTGAAGATGAACTGAACAACGAAATGAAGGAATACATGAATCGATCTTTAAAACTGTAATTACAATGACTAAACTACGTAATACAAGCTAAAATCTAAGCTAAAGTTGTTTCCTAACACTTTCTAGACGTCCTTAGGCTTTGGCTACCGTCCTTTATTTATACCAGGGTGTTGTAGGGGAATAGGAAGTTCAATCCAAATGAAAAAACCCGTAAGTCGGTTTCTGGGGACCTTGCGGACGCATTGGGATTTTACCTTGCGTCCGCAAGGGTCTTGGACAGGCTATCCTTCTTTCTGTCTACCTTGCGAAGGCAAGGTCTTTTGGCCTTACGGCCGCAAGGTGACCAGTTTGTTCTTTTTGCGTCTTTCCCAATGTTGTACTTTGCACCTTCCATTCTAAGTTATAAAAGTACCAGATAAAGACGTATAAAATGCGTCTATCAACAGTCTCAGGACTATTCCTGAAATAGTGGATTCTTTCTCCAGAGTATGGGACCCTCGAATTCCACCTGCCTTTCGACTCCCCAAGATTGGACTAATCTTAGGCAAAGGGCCTATACTCTTTCCGGGATCCACCATTCAAATGGTCTAGGTCGAATATCATAAAAATTATTGGTCAGGCCCTATGCTTTTTTTTTTTTTGCTATATATATATACTTTTTTTTTGCTATATATATATATATATATATATATATATATATATATATATATATATATATTTTTTATTTTATTTTATTTTTTGCAAAAGGGATTGGTCAATAATTTAGAGATATAAAAACCGATCGGTATCTAAAAAACAGTAAAGTTTTTTTTTCATTTTCAGATATAAAGCAGTATATGACATGTCTTTCTGTTCTTTGTGGATTTTCTCGGCTTATTTAGTTTGAGTCCTTGAAAGGACGACGCGAGCAAGCAAAACGGCCATTTAGATCAAGAAATAGAAAGAAAAATGGGGAACCTCTATATTCCTATTAATTACATTTTGGTCCTAATCCCACAAAATAAAAATGACATAATGAAAGAATATTTACATATTTTGCGAGGAATAAATAAAAAAAACAGAGATATAATATAATAAAGCAAAGCAAAATAAATCAAATATAAGCCTCTTGCTTTTTTATTTATTCTGCCCGAAGTTCTATTTTTTAAAATTTTTTGTTGTTGCATATATTGTTTTTTTTTGCTTGATTTTTTTAATTATATATTTGTAACGGTACTCGAAACGAAGCTGCTGCAAATTTTACAGTTATTTACACATATATATACAGATATATAAAAATGCAATATTTAAAATGCTAAATAAATATAATAAGCATATTTTAGCCAAAACAAAGAAATTTTTTTTAAAAAAAAATGAGTCTAGCCCTCTGTTTTTATTGTTCTTTAAAATAAAAACAAACCGTCCCAAGTGGAGTCGCCACTGTGAGTGCCCCGATTTTCTTAAACTCCTTTTGCCCGCTACGCAAGGATGCGGGTTGTTTCGAAATATTTTCAAGCATGTGGGAATACGCTTGGCCTCATTTGTGGACTAAAAATGTTAAAACAGAGTCATCATCTTCATTTTAAGGAGAAATAAAGAAAAACCAAATGCTACCAGATTTGTAAAGAGTTCAGAGGCTAAGTTACGAGATGAGAAGGTGTTAGGCACCCAACTTGCCCTTTCGGTCTCAAAAATGATATTGGCTAAAAATATGTTTTTTTATATTTATTTAGTAGATGAAATACAGCATTTAATATATATATATATATATATATATATATATATATATATATATATATCCGTACATATATTATTACAACACTTGCTACAACCTCCTTTTGGGAGTTACAAATACATTTATAAATATTTGGCAATAATAATGGCTCTTTTTAGTGTTTTTTTTTAATAGAACTTCGGGCACCACAACTGCTAATTTTGGCTACATTTTGCCAATTTAAATAGCACTTTTATATATATAACTTTTTAATGGCCTACCTCTTGAAGCGTAGGTGTGCTCGCTTTGTCCTTTAGGGAGAGGGAGTCTTTTTGCTGCTTGGCTGTTACGGGGATTCAGGCAGAGTGAATGCTTCCGAAAGTTGCTTTCAAGCCTCGGGAACTGTGTGGACCAAATGCTTGCTTTTTTGCTGTTGTTTGCTTGCTGACGGCGGAAATCGGGCGGAACAACTCCTTGTTTTTGCTGATTTGGCGTCTGGATTCGGGCAGAGCAACAGCTCTTTTTGAGATTTTTGGACCCGAGGAATAGGGTTGAATCCTAGCGGGGCAGCTAGGTTTCACTTTGACTGGTTGGTTTTGTGTTTGGGGGAGATTTGGCGCAGCATTGAGGCTAGAGGAGGAAATTCTCACTGCGCTCTCGGGAGAAATCACTACGTAAAACTTTAACTGTGTGATCGCGGTGTGTGAACTGTGTAAATGGTGTGTTTTTCTGTGTGAATTCACGAAGTCGGGGCCTTCTATTTATAGGCTGGAGAAGGGATTCCTTCGTCATTAAGATTTATCTTTCTGTGCTTCATCGACTTGTACCGTGCGCTGAGAGAATTGTACCAGAGGCAAACTGCAACAGTGCACAGAGCACTATTGGGCGCCACCCATAGGGGAGGCTGGCGCGGCGCCCAGAGGCTATGTGGGTGGCGCCAGGGGCTTTTTGGATATTCTTTTTGGCACTTAGGCCCCATGCATTTTACTGTTTACGCATCCTTCTTTTTCTTTTGCATTTTTAACCCTGTAACTTGGCATTTGTTAGTGTTTAACAGGTCTTGATATCTCATGTCATGTTACATACCAGGGGTACGAAATTGGGGTGTCTACAGTTACCATGATTGTAATCGCAACATTTCGTGTTGTCCCTGGTGTGAGCGAGCTCAGGGTCAAGCGGGTAGTGCACTGACAACACGTCTCCGACCTGGAACATGATCTCCTCATGGGTAGTGTTCAGCGGAGTAAATTGTAATTCCCTGGATCTTTGTCTGGGAGTTTATGTGCGCCTCCTGTCTCTGCGCGGGCGGTTATTTCCCTCTTGGCTCTGGTCAGCTGGCGTGGCCGAGCTGTCATGAGTTTTGTCTTTATTCTTGGCCTTGACGCCTTTTGTATTCTCTGTGGAGCAGAAAAGGTGAGAATTGGCCAACAGCTCTGCCTTTGAGGCACTCGGGTTCATGGTCAGAATCGTTTTCAGCGGGCCTGCTCTCATGTTGTTGAGGTAACAAAACGTGATCTCTGGGTCACTGGTAGCAGTTATTTGGTTGAGCATTTCCTCGAACCTTTTCAGGGAGCTGTTGTATGACTCGTGGTCGCCCTGCTTGATCTTACCGAGATCAAATTGATTTTCGGGCATGGGGCCCGCCGTGCCAAACTCCTCTAAGAACTTTTCTCGGAGCGTCTCCCAGCTACCAATAGATCCCCGGGGGACTCTCCCTAACCATGACTGTGCTTTTCCCTAGAGAGCACCCTCAAAGGCTTGCATCTTCAAAGCTTCCACATCAGTGACCATCCGAATTTGTGCCTCGAATGGTCTGAGCCAGTCACTTGCCCGCGTCTTCCCAAAATATTTTTCGAATTGTGGGAAGGTTACCCTTTGCGTGGGTGGCGCGTTCTCAATTTCTGGAGTGAATGGACTGCCCTCCAGCGGCTTCGAAGCTCCATAACCGGGCTTGGCCATGGCTAAATTGGCCATTTGTTTGTCCATGTCTCACTTCATGGATTCCATCCGCTCGGACAGGCGTTTTTCCGCGTCCATGGTGAGACTGGACGAACGGGCAGGCTCTGACAGCTGACTACGCGCTGGTGGGCAGAAGGTCAATTCATATGACGCTTCCGCTTCCCGCTCAACTCGCACCATGTGCCTTGGTCGGTGTGCTTCTGCCTTCGCGTATTCGCGGGCTCTACGGCGGCTATGACTCTCTTCCTGAGTTCGGTGCTTCTATCGGTGGTGATGTTTGTGGGAATGATTTTGGCAACTGTATCTGCTCTCCGCCTGGTCGTCCACCTTCTGCAACTCATTGGCTTGCTCTAAGGGTACATGAATAACTGAAGGAATTCGTTTGCTCGGAGCGGGAAAATGTTGGGAGGCCTGGCCACCACCAACAAGTGTTGGATTGCTGAGAGCGGGTAGTACCAAATCAGCCACTGGAACCAGGGCGTGGCCCAAGGCGAGCAGTTGTTGATTGAGTGCGTACATCTTATTATAATACTCCGCTTGGACTTACAGAGCAGCGGCTTGTTGGTCAGGGGTTTGCTTGGGCTGGCTCACTTGACTTCCCTGACCGTTTTCTCGCTGACGGTTTAGCTGGACCCTTAGGTCTTGAGCACGAGCATCCCTCTGCTCGTTGATGACTTGGCGAGCATCTCACTGGCTCGTTTGATCCTGGCTAGCATGTTGAGACAACTGCTCCTCAACATACGGGACATTCTCACCATGAGCCGCGTGCCAAGCTGCCACCTTCTGATTCCTCGCTTGAACCCCTTGGGGTGCCCTTGGTGGTAGGTCCCCAGGCAGTGGGTTGTTGTTTCCATCCAGCTGGCTGCCAGCCTGGTGGTTACTAGTAGTGGCATGATGTTTGCTACCCTTGCCATCCATTGCCGTAAGATTGATTATTGAAGAACTCATCGGAAAACTTAAAAAAGATTTGAAAACTTTGATTTCCCAACAACGGAACCAAACTGATATGGCAAAAATGCAGCTTGGGCCGTCTGTGTGATGGGTAGGATATCTGGCCTTGATCTACTTCCTTGAACCTGATTAAGATAACGAAAACACCTTAGTGGAAGTGCAAGGCTTGGCCTCACAAAACCACTCCAGCGTGAGAGTAAGTGTCGTGTGAGAGAGTCAAAAAGCAATTTGACAGAGGTTCTAGGCTCAAGAAAGAGTGTGTACCTTGTTTTTGGTTTATGGAGGGGCATTTATAGGCCCCCAATGTCATTGAATCCGTCTAGGATTCACTACCTTAGTTATCGTGTTCCTCTTAGGAGAGAATCCCTTGATTTTATGCGTGATAGGCGGCTGGCCGCGTGAATGTAGGAGCAGATATGGAAAGTGCCCTGCCTGGTTAAGGAAACCTTTGACTTGTCTTGGAGAGCAAGTTTTCGAGGCTTCCTGCTCGATACGGGCTCGGGCGAGCAAGGCTCTACCCGGTTATATGAGGTAGACTGGTTGGAGACAAGTGTAGATCTCGGGCATGGCCCCTGGTCGGGTAGGCGAGGCCAGTTCTCGACCAGGTTTAGACGGAATGAGTCTAATTCTTTGCCCACTGGGAGTGTGGCCCCCGGGCATGGCCCTTGATCGGGTAGGCAAGGCCTATGTCCGGCCAAATTTGGGCTGGAGTTACTTCATTCGTTGCTTGGTATCTTGCTAGCTCTGCCCGCTAGGCCTGTAGGTCCCATGTTGTCTGACCCCGTGACTGGCATGTGATGGTCGCCCGTGCCTTGCTCGTGACCCGGAAAGCCGAGCACATCAAATACTTGGATAGGGAAATTTATAGATCCGGGATTAACACATTCAAAGCCTCCATTGACGAGCAAAATAGGGAAGACGATGCCCAAGTTTGATAACTAGATTGAAGAGAAGGGCCCAAATTTTTCCTGGAAAATAGGTACAAGCGTGAAGAAAACCATTAGCAAACTATTTAGAACTATTAGAAACTCCCTTGCTACTCCAAAAGAGAAGGTGAATGAAGTTGTTTCAACTGCATAATTATACCGTGTGCAAATTATAGCTTGGTTTGTGCAGGTCAACTAGACCACTCTTTTTTCAAGTACGAATCCTAGAAATCATATGATGAACTATTTAAGCCTTTTAGATAAAGATAATTTATTGAGTGGATCAAATTATTTAAGCAATCCTGATAATATTTCTTTTGTGTACTTATTAGAATATAGTAGATTCTTACTCATAGCTTCAAGCACTTTCTGGTTTGTTTCTTTTCATTTTTCTCCTTATGTGTAACAAGGAATGGACGGTTCAAATGAAGTGTTAAAAACTTCATGTAAAAACATCAGTAATAGTGAAGTGTTAAAAACTTCAATTCTGATCATATTTTCTTTTTCCTTATTTCGATGATCTGGATTTGGTTATTTATTCATGCTTTAGTTGCTTGATATAAGAACACTATATATTTTGGTGGCTTGAGATTTTCTCCCAGTTGTATCCTATTTCTATGTGTTGTTAGGATTCTATTATTATGTTATTGGTTGAATTTAATTAAGAGAAAAAAAAAAGAACTATTTTACAAATTTTACTTTTCCTTTCCCAAAATCTGAACATGTATTGAAAGAAAATACTTGAAAAATCTTGGAATTCGACCATATTTATCAGAAATAAAATTTTAAGAGAACGGTACAAGTTGTCATGCCCTTGATGTTGATCTCAAAAAAGGAAGTAAAAGCAGAAAACAATAAAATGCCATTCAAAAAATTGTTTGAATTCCAGCTCGGAGTCGGTCTTCAAGCAAGCCTTTTTTTTATCAATTGAGAAACGAAGAGTAATAGAAAAAAATTGGAGAAAGGAAACAGTTTTCTAGAATGATATGGTCACCATGTGGAAACAAGCAAAAGTTGAAACGACGGATAATATATTAGCAACAGAGACTTGGTTTACTTCATATTTGGACACTGCATTTATTTTCTATCAATTTTAATGTTTTCCTCTATATTTCTTCAAATGAATATGGTGAGATAAAATGAGTAGCTTCATTTGGAAAAGTTTTCCGGTTTGGATATCAAATTGGTAGCTTCGAGATTTTTTTTATTGACTTTTAATAGGTTGAGTAGCTTATGGTGATCAAATTTTACTCCTCTATTGTATATGGTCTAATACTCTCCGTTCTTTTATCTTTATCATCCGGTTAAGGAAGAGGAAATAGAAAGCTCATATCAGTTAAGCAAGCAGAATGACTTCAAAATTGAGATCGTCTTTTTTATTGTTTATATTGATGGAATGAGCTTAAATATATATAGATATAGTTGTAGTTATTAATTAGGTCTGTCAATTATAACTCATTACCGATAAATCCACCCTGTAACGACCCGACCCGGACTCCAATGCGGAATCCCAAGGTCATGCAATGAAGACAGACTAAAATAAGGACAAGCACCTGCTAAGCATAATAGTGCAAGTCAAAAACTGAGCAAACAAGCTCGAAACATGAATGTAAAGCCAAAACGGCAAAACGGAACAACAAAAACTAAAATCTGCGGAAGCAAAACATAAGCGGAACCTAATCCTTTAATCCTAAACCAAGGAACGCAAGGCTGAGAGATAACTATCTCTCGACAAATCTACGACGTGCGTGATGCAACATTGCGCACATGAAACAAACCATTGGCAACCAAAGGCCGACGAACCAACAATATACCAGCCTGATAAACAACCACTCAACGGATACAACATGCCGGAGGGACAAATCAACTAAAAGAATAAGAGATTAAATACTAACAACTAAACCAATGTCTCTCGACTAAAGTTGTCGGAGATAACAACAACAACAATACTAGAATAAGCGAGCTAAAACTTGCTCGGAATGACAACAGGAATAACTTCTAAAAGATACAATAACTCGACCATACTAGTCGGCTCCCAAACAACACAACAATAGAATACTAATATAATCTACCCAAGTAAAGTCTACATGACTTTACATTCGTGTCTCACAAATAAATAATAACAATAATAATAATAACTCCAAGCTTATTGCCCGGAAGACGACCTGCTAGAAATCACTATCCGGAGTCGCCACGCGTACTAACGGGATCACTGCACGCATTAAGGCAAACAAATACACGGAGTGAGTCATAATGACCCAGTAAGTTACTAAATGCAACTGTATGGCATATCATGTCATGGTATGACATAATGCACAAGTATATATAAGAATCATGGTATCATACTAGTAAACCAACAATAAACATGTACTTAGTTATCAAAGCACATAATCTCACATAAACCACATAGCATGTTGTATTTCACATAAATGCTCATATGTAAACACGTAAAACCAGAATCCGAGCCCAACCCTCAATATTCAAACCATGGGTCCAACCCTCAATTGATCATATTATGGGTTCAATCCCCAAATGATTACAACTCATCAGTTTTCTTTAATGAGTACTTCGTTACTTTCATCCAACCTAGGATGAGAAATGGGAGCTCGATATCAGGCTAGATGGCGCTAACACGAGTCCACATCCCACTATTGACCAAATAGTGAGGAGAAAAGGACCCAATGCGGCGATTCATAACGATTGTTTCCAAGGCTATGAATCGTCCCATTGCCAACACAACGACCAAGACGCCAGCTGGACTCAAACCGAAATGCTCAAGTAGATATTTGCTTGAATAAACAAATAAAGACCAAGTCCGTCACGAGCGGACTCATCAAATCAAGTAGGTCATAATGCTCTACAAAACCCAATAAACAATGCACATACTTGTTCACATTTAACATGTTCAACTAACTTGTAAGTTTAGTCCAAGAACTACATATTGAGGTATTCATAATCCTCAAGTCATCACCCAATCAAGAACAGCATATAAGCTCAATAAATCACAATGTGAGGTCTACTATAGTCCTCTACTCAAGATTAAACCAAAGACTATTATATTAGTCTAAGAACAACCACAAATCAAGGCTTAGCATTTAGTTTATACATAAAAGCATACCGGACACAAACATAGTCTTAACCGTCGTATATAATCGACATCCTGAAGACCATTCTCATGAATGACAAGACTACCTCGTAGTCCGAATCTCGCAAGTGTTTTCATGTTTACGCGACCGAATCCCCTAGAGAGAATTCATTCAATAATCATTACTAAATGGTACTCGAGACCATAGGTTGGTCTCTAATGCTCCGTGCTCTAACGAGCACGCTCTAAATACATTTCCAATAGTCGCACCCGACTATTCAAATCTCGAGCTTCTAGTAGCTCTTTAATACAGCTTGCTAATTAGGTAAAGCGTCACCTAATGTTCACCATCAAAGTCTCTAACATATCGATGTCATAATTGAACACAAATTGAGGTACTCGGGTCCTCACAAACATAATCAAACGAAACCCCAAACATCGTAGGATTTCAACCCAAGTTCATTAACACATTATTGAACTTATATTGACTCCGTTAAGTCTTAATACTAAGTTTCTTTCTTTACCCATTTCATCAAACCCAACATTAACACCCATTTCAATTTACAATAATTTCCTCAATAATTCGGGCTTGATTCTCAAGCCCTAAAATTCATAAAAACTCAACATAACTCATAACCCATTTCTTACAACACATAATATCATTCAAATCATCTAATTCATGATATTAAAAAGTTCATACCTCCAAAAATCCTCAAAATGGGCATACATAGCATACCAAGTGTTCATTGCCCACAAATAGCACATAGATTGTTTTCCTTAGGGCCAATGAACCAAAATCAAAAGAAAGTAACTTACCTAGCTTGAAAGAAAACTCCAAAGAATGAAAATACGATCGGTGAAGTTGTTCTACTCATCGAGGGCTTCAAGAATCAGAAGTTTGAAGGCAATCCGACGATCGGATCTTCGTGGATCAAAGGAAGAAGAAGGCTAGGGCTCAAAGCCCCCAAGAACTCTCTATTTCTCTCTAAAACGTATAATGAAGGGGAAGAAATGAGGAGGATTTTCTGAAAATTGGAAAGGGTTTGGGTATATATATCTCCACAAACCAAGAGGGCATAACAGGGACTTCCTTGGTACAATTAGTGAACATTAGATGAAATCAACAGCTAATCCCACCTTAATTAACTTCCAAATAATGTTACGACATGATTAGGACTAAGTATGGGAGTTTAGGAAGGGTTTAGAGGGGGTTTAATGAGGGTAGGATAGACAATTCATTCAAAATCACAAAACAGGGCATTGCTGAGTCAGGGGACCATGCGGTCGCATGGTCCTCAACCCATGCGAGAGCATGCTCCATGACTGCCCAATGTCTTCTTTTCTGTTGACCTTGCGGGGGCAAGGTCATTCCACCTTACGGCCGCAAGCCTTCCAGAGAAAAAAAGGGCTTAGGATTCAACCCCAACCTGTGGCGACCCGGCCCGGGCCCGAGATGGGACCGAGGGTCGGACCGCCCAAATAAGGAGGGAAACAAGTAAGCAAGTAAACATGCAAGGACTGGATTCACAAAAACGACGTGACGCAACATTGGAGTCGCAGCACGCCTCGGCACCAAACGGCCGGATATTTTTAAAACTTTTAAACCTGATAAACAGTTAAACAAATATAACCAAGTCTTCGGCGACACTACATGCCGGAACCCAATCTAACAGTTCAAAGACAAGAATTCTTAAAGAGCTAAAAGCATGCTCAGCGGAAGACTAAAACATGGAGGGATAATAACAAGTTAACCGAGGCTCGGCTTACACAATGCCGGCACAAAAGGGTTACAAGCACTACAAGTATAACTACTAGCAGTTAAAGATTTACAAACAAGTATACACAAATACCCAGGCACAGTCTAATTGACTGGCTTAACCCGTCGTCCTTACAAAAAGGTAAACAAGAATAAGAGGCCATCAAAAACCACCTCTTCGAGAATCAACTGTCACCAAAAAGGGCACAAGTCGCGAACACAGCTAATCAACGCGCAGGACCTGCCTTGCTAGGATCTAAAGCAGTAAAGGGGAAAGGGTAAGTCATAAAGACTCGTAAGCTATTAATCATGCATGTCATGGCAAGATGCAACATTCAAGACAAGATACAGTCATACAGGCATAGAGTTATATATATCCAGGATGCACATAGTTTTCACATAAGTGCGCGTAAATAAATCACATAGAATAAGGATATGTGAAGAGCCGGGCCGCTACGTAGTTCCTGCATACAAGCGTTATCTGGAAAGTGCGGGTATCGAATGTGTGTAGTACATCGATCTTCCGAGGAGATGCCCGGGATAGTCACCAGTGATGCTCTTAAATGATTACAGCATGGGAGCTACTTCTCCACTGTGGCCACAGTGGAGGCGTGTGTGCACAAAGACAGGATGCCAGCTGGACTCATGCATATGCCAAGTAATGTATACTTAACAAAATCTCAAGTAGAGAACGAGATCGACAAGAGCGATCTCGCTCAAGACAAGTAAATTATTCTTATCAATAACAAAGTAGGGTTGAGTTCGACAAGAGCGAACTCACATGTCAATCAGTCATTCCATAATATGACAGTCAAGATCAAGCAGGGCAATCAATTCAAGTTCAAAGTCTAGAATTATTATTCTTAGGGAAACGCGATTAGAACGTCGTCGGGATTAATCTGTGAGCCGGTATTGTTCAATAGCTCGCTAATCTTGACTCCGTTGAGTCGTCTCTAATAGTTCATCCAATAGAGTTAGGACGCTAAATGCATCACAAACCCTCTTCTAAGTTCTCGCATATGCTCGGCTAGGTCATTAATCCGTTTAACAACCGTAGTTAGGGATTGTCGATAAATTCGAATTCAAGGGACCTAAAAATCATTCTTTCAAGGTATTCAAAATGCAAGGGTCCAAGAACGTTATTTATTCGTAGGGGAACATGGAACACAATTTGTTCTAGGTCTAGGATCCAATTCATTAAGATCATCAATACAAGGCATGGGGAAACCCTAGAATTCAAATTTCCCAAGAGTCATCAAAACATATAAGTTCAAGAACATTAATTGCTCCTAAAGAAGCATAGAACATAATTCATTCTAGGTATAGGTCTAATTTGAACAAGATGAACATATCAATAAAAACCTCAAAAGACCAAGTCAACCTAGATCATGGCATGGGCATGGAAAAGCATGGGGGATCAATAGACAAGGGGAATCATGGCAAGTCTAACATGCAACCTAAGGAGGGGAAATCAATAGCTTACCTCTACCAAGGAAAAGAAAGTTGAAACACAAGATGATCGGATAGAAACGATCTCCTCGCCGATAGCTTCACACCGGTGGTCTCGGCTCGGCAAACGGAAGTCGGGAGCTCACTCTAGGGCAAACACACACACCAATCTCACCTTTTCTCTTCACACATAAACCATGGCAAGAGAGATGAAGGAAAAATCTGATAATGGGAGGATTAAGCAAAGTCAACAAAGGGAGGCTTATATATGTTGCATGGATTGGGTGGAATTACACATGTCAATTGGAGAGGGCTTGAGATTAGGACTAACTCAACTTGATTAGGGTTTAATAGGTTGGATTAGGGCTGATTAAGAAGGGGGTTTAAGTGGCTAAAGACATCACAAAAGATTAAAGGCTGAAAAATCCCGTAGAGCTGGACAGGAAGTGAGGCGGGCGCCTCATGAGGGGCCATGCGGCCGCCTCAACTACTGGGAGGTTTGCCATTTTTCATTTGCTCTCAGAACTTGATGCGCGCGCCTCGTTTGAGCCATGCTTTGAACTTCTGGGGCTTCAAAACTAGACCTAAACAAGTCCTAAATGGTCCCAAGCTCATGGGCAACCATTCTAGGGTCTAACACAACTCAAAACATGTCCGAAATACACCCGAACATCACCCGGAACAAGGTAGGACAAGGCTCGAGTCAAGCGACGATTGGTTGACGAATCAAACCCGGATCAAACGTCAATAAAACTAGGGTAACATGGGCATGGAATAGGCTTGTTAAATCATGGTTATGACTTGAATACAAGTCCGGGAACTCAAGGAACCATTCGTACGTCGAAATCGCCTTGGCAAATACAAACGGGAGGCGGGTGGAATCGCTAAGGCTGAAACAAGGCAAGAAGGTTTAAACTTCCCAACAAGCTTACTAGGATCAAGGCGGGCGTTCTAAGTCATCTAGGAAAGACAATAGAACCTAACGGAGTCTCGGTTGAGTGCAAATCGGGCTAGGGCAACCTGCGGAGGCATCACGGGAAGGTATGCTAAGCATAGGGAGGGAATCAGCGACAAGGAATGCAATAATGCTAATACGAGTCGAGGCATGGACTAAAGAGATATCTAATCATGTTAAAGCATGAGACAAGCATGTTATTAAGGCATAGAACAAGTAACACAAGTAATGGGTTTGGGTCTCAA
>JABEVN020002583.1:0-20994 GCA_013146195.2 Codonopsis lanceolata
AAAGATAAGGCATAATTTATTTTGATAAAAATGTTTAGAAGCTTTTAATTTATTAAAAGAAAAGTTAACTCTACTTGTGAGAACCCAAACCCCATTTCTGTTTGTCATCATTATAACATGTTTATAATAGGTCTTGACATGTTAGAGACTTCATTTCATTCATAGACTTGTTGCATTTGGAAATAAGATGACCAACTTATTACTTATCAGATTTAGTCCGTTTTGGGTAAACTTGGAAAATTCTGGTACCAATCTACTAAAGATAATTTTCTAAAACTTTAGGTTTTTACCTACATATGTTAGGATACTCCCTGTAAAATATGGTATTTTTCCAAGGTGTATAAGTACTCATTTAGGTCTTGACTTACGGCTGTGCCAGAATTCTGTTTTCAGGCAATCAGCTTCTGTACTTGAACTTGTAGTAGCCATATTTTGATGAATATAAGTCAAAATTGAGTAATTTAAAAGGCTAAACTATAGTTTAAAGAGTCTAGTTTCATAAGAATCAATAATCATCTCATTTGGAGGTGTGAGCTATTTATGGTCGATTTTACAAGATCGACTGTCCAGTAACAATAATCTGGAAATTGGACAGTTTTCAGCTTTGAGAGATTTTGGTGGTTTTGGCTAATGACCCTGCCCTTGGCCCTTGGACGTCCTTGGTCACTCAAAGCCCTCTTTGTTGACTTGTTTACCACCCTTTTGAGCCTTTGATCATTTCCTTATCAATGGCTCACATTCCTGGCCAATGAGAAGCCATATATCAACCTTCACTTGGATTGGGGCCATCTTGGGAAGTATATAAGTCATTTATTCAGCCTTCAGCCATTGTTGATCATCAAACAAGCTGAACTTCAGAGTCTTGAGCTCAAAATTCGTCCATGGAGGTCACACAAACTTGAGAGACCATTTCCTGAGATCCGTGGTCCGATCGATTAACCGAGACCGCAAATCGAAGCCCTCGATCTTCTCTACTACAATCCTCTCTTTAATCAACCTTTCATCCATTAATCATAGGACTAAGGTGAGTAACAATTCCAGAATTTTCATGTTCAATAATATAACATGACCCCTTCATTATAGTTGTTCTAGGATTGATTATGAACACCTTTTGTGAAGACAAAACTTCCAATTCAACATATAAAATGTGAGTATGATTTTATGAAATCTCTATGAAGTTATGATTTTGACATTTATTAAAGCATGAATGTTGGTTGTATTAAGCTTGGGAATAACTCTTGTGAAAGAATTGTTCAATTCAAGGTTTAACAAAATCGCCGAAACTAGGTTTGAAACTCGAGATTGTGTTTAAGGCCAGTTTAAGAACATGAACGGCTTAGTTATCAAATTCTAAATGATCGGAGAACTTAGAAAGGGCAATGGATACATATAGTATCAATACTCTTCTTGGTTGAATTTTAAACTCACCTGAGTTGAAATTAGGAGTTATGAACAATACTGACTCCAAAATCAATCTCACGACGAATGTAGTTCGTTAGACTAATGAATTAGCTACGATACTTTGAGATGGATTGGATGAGTATGCCTTGAGGTTTTGTGCTTTTAAGACTCGATTGAGTTCTTATGCGGTTTATGTGATCGTGTGAAGTAAATGCATGATTGAGAGCATGTTGTAGAATAATGTATCTATTTGACATGTTGAATTCGCTCTTGTCTAATTCTTGTGTGATTCCTTAAATGAGTAAACAACTACTTGTTGAATAAGTTCGCTCTTGTCGAACTTATTCCTTATTTGAGATTACATGACGAGTAAACATCTACTTGGCATTGCATGAGTCCACGCATATTTGGTTGAGTCGTTGGTGTGACAATGCATCGCCGTCACGAGTTATGGGACTCGTGATAGTGATGGGTTGTTATACCGGGTTTTATCACACACGCCTCCACCTTGGCCACAGGTGGGAAGTAGCCCTCTTTGTAACCAAGAGAGCACATCGGCAAGTCTAATTACCAAGTAGAGAGCTTGGTAACCAGGAGTAGAGAGCTCCACTGAGTAGAAACTCGGTACTTTGATACACTCATCACGGTATCATTGGCACGAATGTTAACGCTGTGTATTGCAGGGGAGCTACGAAGGCACCGGTTCCATAACATATCCTCCTATATGTGATTTACTTTTTAGCACTTATGTGAATCAACGTGCTACCATGGATATGTGATTTAAGTGTTTATTAAATGAATACTTTGAGTGACTTGATATTAAAGATGATATCTTGCTATGTATGTTGCATAATGCCATGACATGCATAATTGTTAACTCACAAAGTCTTTATGACTTACCCCTCCCTTTTCGCTTTTAGATCCGAGCCGTCAGTGCCGCCGTTGAGGTGTAGTGTGATTCTCGCTTGTCCAGTGATCGCACGCGACGAGGTTGTGGTTTATAGATGTCTTTATTTTGTTCTCTTTTGTAAGGACGTTGGGTTTAGCAAGTCATTTAGACTTTGCTTGGGAACTTTGTGTATTTGGATTTATGACTATACTTGTAGTTCATGTATCCTATTTTTGAGTGCCGGCGCATGTACGTCGAGCCTTGTATAGCTGTAGTATGGTTCATCTGTTTTAAATCTTCCGCTGGGCATTACTTTAGCTCTTATTTATTTATGTTGTTTCTCCTACTGTTGTAGCCGTTGAGGTATATTTGCATGAACTGCGTAGTGTTGGGTTCCGGTAGTAAAGTCGCCGATGAATTGATATACTTGTTTTTTTTAATTGTTATATCAGGTTTAAAAAGTTTTAAAAATTTCCGGCATTTTGGTGCCGAGTCGCGCTTCATCTGAAATGTTGCGTCATGTCGTTTTCTATAATTGAGTCTTTGCATGTATTGTTGTCCTATTTGGACGACTTGACTTGTGATTCCATATCGGGGTCCGGATCGGGTCGTCACACTACTGCCCCAAATTTTTCCGGCGCTGATTGGTCACTTCCTTTTGAAATCATGTGTGATGCATCAGATTTTGCGATTGGAGCCGTGTTAGGACAAAGGGTAGATAGAAAGCCTCATGTGATCCATTATGCTAGTAGAACTCTAAATGATGCTCAATTGAATTATACCACTACCGAAAAGGAATTTTTAGCAGTAGTATATGCTTTAGAAAAATTTAGATCATATCTGCTAGGATCAAAGGTGATAATTTTTTCTGATCATTCTGCATTGAAATATCTGTTAAGTAAGAAGGATGCTAAACCAATATTAATTAGATGGATGTTATTGTTACAAGAATTTGACATTACTATCAAGGATAAAAAGGGAACCGAGAATGTCGTAGCCAACCATTTGTCTAGGTTAGAATTTTCACCCTTGCTTGAACGTCAATTTCTTGATGATCCTGTCCCCATAAATGACAATTTTCCTGATGAACAACTCTTGGCCATTAAAGATTCTGACCCTTGGTATGCTGATTTTGTCAACTACTATGTGTTATGCGATATCATTAATCCGGATTTTGATCATTACGAAAAGAAGAAGTTTTTGGCGGAAACTAAAAATTATTTTTGGGAAGCTCCTCATTTATACAAAATTTGTTCTGATTCTTTAATAAGAAGATGTATTCCAGAAAAAGACCAACAAGGTATCATGGAATTTTGCCATGGATATTCTTGTGGAGGTCATTTTCTGGTAACAAACCTCTAAAATTTTGCAATCAGTGCCTATTGGCCTACTGTTTTTAGAGATTGTGAACTGTTTTATAGAACATGTGACAAATGTCAAAGAACAGGTGGTATAGGAAAGAGAAACGAGATGCCCTTACATATTAATTTGGTAGTTGAAATTTTTGACGTTTGGGGTATTGATTTTATGGGTCCCTTCCCTGTGTCAAATAATTGTGAGTATATTCTAGTAGCAGTTGATTATGTTTCTAAATGGATAGAAGCAGTAGCAACCAAGACTAATGATGGAAAAACAGTAGTTAAGTTTGTAGAGGATTTATTTGCTAGATATGGAGTCCCTAAGGCCATAATAAGTGACCAAGGAACTCATTTTACCAATAAGTTGTTAAATAATGTCCTTAGAAAGCACGGTGTAACTCATAAGTTAGCCACACCTTATCATCCAAAAACATCCGGACAAGTAGAAGTTAGCAATAGGCAGATAAAAGCAGTATTAGAAAAGTCTGTTAGGCCTAATCGTAAAGATTGAGAATCTAAACTTAAGGATGCTTTATGGGCATACCGGACTGCTTTTAAGACACCCATAGGAATGAGTCCATATAGAATGGTATATGGCAAAGCTTGCCATTTACCAGTTGAAATTGAGCATAAAGCCTATTGGGCTGTTAAAGAATTAAATTTAGATTTAACATTGGCCGGAGAAGAAAGATTATTTCAGTTAAATGAGTTAGAAGAGCATAGGTTGAATTCGTATGAGAATGCAAAGACATATAAAGAAAAGACCAAGAAATATCATGACATAGGGTTAGCCAACAAAATGTTTCATCCAGGTATGAAAGTGTTACTGTTTAATTCAAGATTGAGGCTATTCCCCGGAAAGTTAAAATCTAAATGGTCTGGTCCCTTTAGAATTGTACGAATTTATCCTCATGGGGCGGTTGATATTCAAAACCCTAAAAATAATGAAGTGTTTAAAGTGAATGGACACCGACTCAAGCCATATTTTGAGCCGATGTCAGTTGAACGAACAATTGAGTTAATTCGTTTGGCTGACAATGAACCACCCCGAGATTAGGCTTGCAGTTTGGTCGAGCCAAAGACGTTAAACAAAGGCGCTAAGTGGGAGGCAACCCACTATGTTGAATGTTAATTGTTTTTATAGTTAGTTAAATATGTTTTTCTCCGTTAAATTTAATTTTTGGACATTTAATTTCTTAATTAAATATGCCAAAATTCAAGTTTGGGGGAGAAAAACATCTTAGTGTTGTATTTATATGTTACTAGTAATTTTTAGTTTAGAATTTTTGTTTAGTTTTTACATACAGGAAAGATACAAGACATAACGGAAGATAACGGAAGGGTTAAACTACAAACTGCTGAAAAGAATTGAAAGGAAAACAAGAAGGAAGAGTTCTGTCCACCTTGCGGACCCAAGGTGTGAAGGACCTTGCGACCCTTAAGTCCCGAAATGCGGACTTCGCGGCAATCGTGCATTTGTTATGTCAGACATGGGGAATGAATGGAATCTCAACCGCTTTGACTGCCCACCTTGCGGGCCGCAGGTGTGGCATACCCTGCAGCAGGTCCCTCTATATAAGCGTGGCCGGGTTTTTCAGTGACACCCCGCTCCTTCATTAGCGCGGTTTCGTGCTATACTTGCCCTTCTTCCTTTGTTGATTGTATGTTTGGTTTTGCGAGAGGAGTCTAGATATGTATGAGACCATATTAAAGACTAAAACATTATTAAGACTTCCATATAGTTGTTGACTTGCTAAAGTCGCAGAGTAAATGACTTCGGCGATAGTCGGAATGCGGCGCGATTGAGGGTTTGCTTTGCGTTTTATGCGTTCGTGACCTCGGTTTGGTCCTAAACCTTTATATGATGGTTTATTAACACGTTTAGATGTATTAGACTTCAAGTTGGAGGTGTTCCTTAAGTCTATCGATGATTTGGAAGTTTTGGAGATAGCGTTCGCTCTGCAGCGTAGTTAGGGGATCGAGTCGCTGTCGTCTCTCCTTTGGAATTCTTATTTCCCTAGTTGTTATTCAACTTTCTAGAAGTATTTAAGCTTCTTCATTAGCCCTTAGACTTGCCTTAAAAGTCTCCTTCCATTGCTTGTTCAATTGCTAGTTCATTCGTCGTTCCGGTTGCACGTTGTTGCACCTCTTCCCGGTTTCGCTCCGAGTTGTTTCGGGAGTTGTTTCGGGGGTTATTTGTGAGTGTTTAAGGGAGTTCTAGACCTACTTTGGGTGAGGTTTGAACCTTGTTAGGTTTGGTTAAGTATTTGGGGTCTTTTAGGTTGAATTTTGAGCCATTTCTGGTCTGCTTAGGGGCTTGCCCTCGCAAGGTGGAATGGCCTTGCCCCCCGCAAAGGTCAATGGAAGAAGTCACTAAGGTTGCTGGAGGCTTGCGGTCGCAAGCTATAGGGGACCTGCGACCGCAAAGGTGCCCCGGCTTCTACTTTGCCCTGTTCGTGATTTTGATGTTTTACCCATTCCACCCTTACTAAAACCCATCCTAATCCCTCCCTAACCTTCCTATTTATTCCTAAATGAGTCCTAAGATGTTGGGTTGATTTTATTGAGCATCATTAGCCTAATCTAAGTTGTGATTAGCCCTAAACATTCACTAATTGTACCAATACAATTTCTATTCTACCCTCCTTATTTGTGAGTGATATAACCATAAACCCCCAACCATTTTCAGCATTTTCCTCCTTCATTTCTCTCCCCCAAACCGTGAGTTAGAGAGAGAGTCCATGGGAGATTTCAAGCCCTAGCTTCCTTCTCTCTTCGATCCAAGGCGATCCAACCGTCCGATTGCCTTCAAACTCGGAATCTTGAAGCCCTTGAGCGAGTAGAACAAGTTCACCGATCGATTTGCGTTCTTTGGAGTTTTCATCCGAGCTAGGTAAGTTACATTCTTTTATTTTGGTTCATTGGCCCTAAGGAAAACAACCTATGTGTTATTTGTGGGCAATGAACACTAATATGCTATGTATGCCTATTTTGTGAATTTTTGGAGGTATGAACTTGTCAATATCATGTGTAGGATGATTTGAATGATGTTGTGTGTTGGGAGTAATGGGTTATTCCTTTGTTAAGATTTTTATGAATTTTAGGGCTTGAGAATCAAGCCCGAATTATTTTGGAATTTGTTATAAATTGAAGAGGATGATTTATGTTGGGTTTTGTTGTGAATTTTTTAGGCTTGAGAATCAAGCCCGAATTATGGAGAAATTGTTGTTAATTAAAGTGGGTGTTAATGTTGAGGTTGATGAAGGTGTAAATATTGAAACTTAGTAATTAGACTCAACGGAGTCGTAATAAGTTCAATAATGTTTAATGAACTCGGGTTTAAGTAATCCTCACGATATTTGGGTTTCATTTGACTATAATTATGATGAGTTCTTGATTTCTAGGCTTGGGAATCAAGCCGAATGGATTTTGGGATTTTGTTGTTTATATGAATGAAATGTTTAATTGTGGGTTTATGAAACACATAAAGAATGAAAGGTAGAATTAAGACTCAACGGAGTCGTTGTAAGATCAATAATATGATAATGAGCCTTTGGTTGAAACCATATGATGTTTGGGTTTGGTTGGTTAT
Source organism: Codonopsis lanceolata (assembly GCA_013146195.2). Lineage (NCBI taxonomy): Eukaryota > Viridiplantae > Streptophyta > Magnoliopsida > Asterales > Campanulaceae > Codonopsis > Codonopsis lanceolata. The sequence goes on from JABEVN020002583.1 coordinate 7,241, forward strand.
AACGGTGAGCACTCGAGCATCTCGACTTGTGTCCAACTGAGACACCTACGTTATAGAGATTTATTAGGGGATTTATTTAGCGTGCTCGGGAGAGCACTGATACATTAGAAGACCAACCTATGGTCTCGAGTATGGTTGAAAAATAATTATTTAGTGAGTTCTCACTTTTGGGGAAAATTGATCGGTTGCACATGACTTACGCTTACTTGTGGGTTATGACTACGGTGTAGTCTTTGGTTTGATTTCAAGTAGAGGTCCATTATAGACCTCATAATATGATTCTTGGTGGGTTTATACTATTCTTGATGTAATTGGTGACTTGAGATCTTTTAAGATTATTTGGTTGTGAGCAATGTACTTGCCTTGACCGATTTATGGTAGAGAATAATAACCTATTTGGTCGGATGAGTTCGCTCTTGTCGAATTCATTCCTTATTTGTTTATATTGAGTAAATACATACTTGAGCATTTGGTCGGACAGGTTCGCTCTTGTCGAATCTGATCCTTATTTGGTCTTGATGAGTAAACATCTACTTGTGCATTGCATTAAGTCGGTGGCATTATTTGGTTTGATTTTTATGTCGGGGTGGGACGATACATCGCCTATCTCGAATCGTCGGTTGGTATTCGCTATGGATCGCCGTACACGGACCTCACACACCCTCCATTGTAGGCCGCAATGGGGAAGTAGCCCACTTTAACAATACGTACGCAAGTCATGATTTGCTATCGGCCGGCGGAGTTCGGTATATCGATGCGAAGACACGAGCATCGTAGTCACAAACCCGTATAACAGGTGTTTTTTTTCTTGCAGGAGAGCTACGTGAGCGGCCGGGCCCATAACATATCCTATTGTGATGTTTAATACTCGCACTTATGTGAATAACGTGCTAAGTGCAAATTTGTGATCATTTGAGGGCTAGGCCCAGGTCTTGGTTTTACGTGCTTATGTATAAGCACTTATATGAAAGATAACGTGCTATGTGGTTTATTGTTGGTATGCTATTAAGATACCATGATCTTATATACGCTTGTGCATTATGCCATGCCACGTCATGCTATGCCATACATTTGCATTTAGTAACTTACTGGGTCATTATGACTCACTGTGTTTTGTTTTCCTTAGTTTTTGCGATGGCTCGTTAGTACGCGTTGAAGCTTCGGGCGCTTGATCGATAATGTGGTCTTAGGGCGATAGCTTGGGGTTATTAGTACTATTGTATTTGTTATCTTGTGAGATACGGCGTGAAGTTATGTAAACTTTACTTGGGTAGTTGTTAGTATCTTATTTTTGTTTTATTTTGGGAGCCGACTTGTCGAATCGAGTATGTATTTAATTAGAAGTTATTTCGTTGTCTTTCAGAGCAAGGTTTTTGCTCACTTGTTCTAGTATTATGTTATTGCTATTTCTGTCCCCGACAACTTTAGTCGAGAGACATTGGTTTAGTGGTTAGTATTTTATCTCTTACTCTTTTAGTTGATTTATTCCTCCGGCATGTTATAGCCGTAGAGTTGTTGTTTATCAGGTTGGGTTCTTGTTGTTTCGCCGGCCTTAGGTTGCCGATGGTTTGTTGTCCGTAAGTGCAATGTTGCGTCACGCGAGTCGTAGTGAGTCGAGAGATAGTCGTCTCTCAGCCTTGTATTCCTTAGTTTATAATTATAGGCTTTGGTCCCACTTATGATGTGCTTCCGCGATTTTAGTTTTTGGTTATTCGGTTTTACGCTTTGGCTTTACATTCAGTTTAGAGTTTGTTGGTTCAACTCTTGACTCGCACCACTACGCTTAGCGGGTGCTTGTCTGTCTTTAGCTTGTCTTGTGGCACGACCTTGGGATTACGCATTGGAGTCCGGGTCGGGTCGTCACAGTTGGTATCAGAGCTATAGGTTAGCTATTTCGCCAGGATAGGTTCCTTGGCCTAGTTTGGGTTGGGTTTATTGTTGAGTTATTAACTTGCGAGTGTTCTTTGTAGGCGTATTATGTCGGGAACTTGGCGTGGAGCTAGTTCTATTATACCTTGTTCGAGTTCGGCTCGTGGCGGCAGAGAGGGGAGAGAATGTTAACGATCCGCGTGTGACTCCTCAACAGATGTTTGGACTGGAAGACGATTCTACTGTCCTTGCGAAATTCTTGAAGTTTAAACCGGAAAGTTTTGACGGAGAGCCAGATACTATTAAGGCGGAACATTGGCTAGAAAGCATGGAGAGGATCTTTGCAGTTTTGGGTAGCACATCAGAAGAAATGGTTACCTTAGCGGTGTTTAGATTGGATGGTGCGGCCGAGCATTGGTGGCTTGAAATACGAGATCATTGGAGACAGCATGGAGTGCCTCGAGTGTGGGAAAACTTTGTCAAGGAGTTTATGGTACGGTTTGGTCCGGTAGTAACTCGAGAAAGAGGAGAGGTGGAATTCCTAATGTTAGAACAAGGAGATATGACCGTGGCTCAGTATTCAACAAAGTTTACGAGTTGGCTCGTATCTTTGTAGTTACTTGGTGCCCGATGAGGCTAGGAAGACCGAGAGGTTTGTGAAAGGCCCGAAGACGAAATATCGTAGGCGGCTTATTCCATTACTACTACGGATTACCAAGGGGCGTGGATCGTGCACATGCGATGGAGTTGGACATCGAGAGCGCTCAAAAGAAAATATCGAAGACTAATAGAAACAATGGCGTTGAGAGAGGGCCGGTCGGCACCTCAAGCAGTTAGTCAAGGAAAGGTGCGTTCGGGTGGCCGGAGTGGTGCTACTACTTCTACTCAGAGGCGGCGAAGTGATGAGTTGATATGCCATTATTGTATGAGGACGGGACATGCCGTGAATAAGTGCTGGGGTAAATCAGGGAAATGCTTTGCTTGTGGCGGCGATCATGTTCGTAAAGATTGCCCAAGGATGAGAGTTAGTCAGTCTGGGAGTACTAGTCAACAATTCAGTTGCTCCAAGAGAGATGGTGACGGTCAGCCTAGAGTTTGAAGCAGTGCACGCGTGGCGGTTAGCCATCGCGGAGTTTTGAGGCCTATCCGAAATAGGAAGGTATATTCTTATATATATATATATGTAAACTATACCGTTGCTACTATTACCGATATTACGAGTACGCGCTTTAATCGTTAGCTCATGTGCATTCATACATACATTATATGGTGTATTGTGTAATATTGGTTATTTGCTCGATCGGGAATAATACCCCAATGTGAGATTGATATATGATATGGTTCGTTTGTAAATTACCGGTAGGTAATCGTATATTGTGTATGGATTCTTGTTTAGTATATATATATAAGACTATGCTATATATATAGTTGTGGTTTTGTGTGATGGTATATAAAGGCCATAGTATGTATACGTATATATATATGAATATATATATAAAGTATGAATTGTATATTGATACTTATCGGTCTGGTATGACGTTTGTATATTCTATAAAGATATGTTTAATGTAATGAATAATATAATACTATATTGTTGCTAAGGGTTATTATGCGAGTAGGATATACACTCGACTTGTGAGAAGGTTGAAGGTTGCGATTTAGAAGATAATCACGGTTGCACGGGGGTGTAGGACGCCTCGCCGCGAGTATTGAGAAGTTAATGTTGTGATAGGATGTTTAGCGTACGCATTGGTTGTAGACTTGGTCTAGAGCTTAAGAAATGATAGTCTCGCATAGTATAGACGTTTCGGGCATTAGTAGCCTTGTCGATTCGTTGTGATTACTAGGAAGTCATCTTGATTGAGTGTACTAGGTACACGAGTTTTGTGATAGCTATGATTGTTGGTTGCCAAGGTAATAGACCTTGTTACTTGGTCTGAATTTTTATTCAGTTACGTGCATTAGTTGTAGGAAACACTTACTTGATGCATTTACATTGTGGTATATTAAAATCGCATTTCATGATTATAATCTCCTAATCATCCATTTCGTTAGTATAGGGGACTATTTGAAGGATGCTTAAAATTTTTATTCATGAACCTTTGCATCCTTACGACGGAAACTTTTGAAGCTAATTCAGTAGGTACCCTGAATTGGTGAGCAAAAGGTATTCGTCGTTGGACTAGGATTGGTAAGAATTAAGCTAGAAATTGACTATACCCGTTACCAAATGGATTGGACAGAAATGGAATGAATTTTCAAAACATGTCATTAACGTGCTCTTATGTGTTGTTACATGCGATAGGAAAATCGCGAGTACGATTTACATGATTTGAAATGCCGATTTGATTATCTTTGATTTGTTTGCGAATTGCTCCATAGGCAATTATTAATTCTTGTAACTTAGAATTTCTTGTGCTTGAATTTCATGATGTGCCCCGAAACAAATAGTTTCGGTAGTTGAATGTGTTCTTATGTTGAAATTTGGAATTTTGGCTTACCTGAATGGCGTAATGTGTTCGTGTGTGTATTTGCGACTCAAGTATGAGTCATGTTATTTTCAATCGTAAGCGTTAATGTTGTTGTGTCTATTGAGATTTCGTAGACTTTTGAATTTGGATTATTATAGTTCGACCCTCGGGCATTTTGTGGTGGTGGACTCGGAGATTCGAGTCAAGGTTGGTGGTTTTGAGATCGAGTGTTAACTCGGGATTAAGAGACACAGTAATCATTGTCTCGATGTATTGTGGTTGAGTGTGGACCGAATGTTGGTTTGTATCATGATTTAGAATTCGGGACGAATTCTTTTTTAGGTGGAGAGAGTGTGACACCCCGCTCCTTCATTAGCGCGGTTTGCGTGCTATACTTGCCCTTCTTCCTTTGTTGATTGTATGTTTGGTTTGCGAGAGGGTCTAGATATGTATGAGAGACCATATTAAGACTAAAACATTATTAAGAGACTCCATATAGTTGTTGACTTGCTAAAGTCACAAGTCGTGACTCGACGATAGTCGGAATGCGACGCGATTGAGGGTTTGCTTGCATTTTGCGTTCGTGACCTCGGTTTGGTCCTAGACCTTTATATGATGGTTTATTAACACGTTTAGATGTATTAGACTTCAAGTTGGAGGTGTTCCTTAAGTCTATCGATGATTTGGAAGTTTTGGAGATAGCGTTCGTCTCTGTCGCGTAGTTCGGGGATCGAGTCGCGTAATCGTCTCTCCTTTGGAATTCTTATTTCCCTAGTTGTTATTCAACTTTCTAGAAGTATTTAAGCTTCTTCATTAGCCCTTAGACTTGCCTTAAAAGTCTCCTTCCATTGCTTGTTCAATTGCTAGTTCATTAAATCGTTCGGTTGCGTTGTTGCACCTCTTCCCGGTTTCGCTCCGAGTTGTTTCGGGAGTTGTTTCGGGGGTTATTTGTGAGTTTTTAAGGGAGTTCTAGACCTACTTTGGGTGAGGTTTGAACCTTGTTAGGTTTGGTTAAGTATTTGGGGGTCTTTTAGGTTGAATTTTGAGCCATTTCGGGTCTGCCGGGCTTGCCCTCGCAAGGTGGAATGGCCTTGCCCCCGCAAGGTCAATGGAAGAAGTCACCTAAGGTTGCTGGAGAGCTTGCGGTCGCAAGCTATAGGGGACCTTGCGACCGCAAGGTGCCCCGACTCTGCTTTGCCCTGTTTCGTGATTTTTGATGTTTTACCCATTCCACCCTTACTAAAACCCATCCTAATCCCTCCCTAACCTTCCTATTTATTCCTAAATGAGTCCTAAGATGTTGGGTTGATTTTATTGAGCATCATTAGCCTAATCTAAGTTGTGATTAGCCCTAAACATTCACTAATTGTACCAATACAATGTCTATTCTACCCTCCTTATTTGTGAGTGATATAACCATAAACCCCCAACCATTTTCAGCATTTTCCTCCTTCATTTCTCTCCCCCAAACCGTGAGTTAGAGAGAGAGAGTCCATGGGAGATTTCAAGCCCTAGCTTCCTTCTCTCTTCGATCCAAGACGATCCAACCGTCCGATTGCCTTCAAACTTCGGAATCTTGAAGCCCTTGACGAGTAGAACAAGTTCACCGATCGGATTTGCGTTCTTTGGAGTTTTCATCCGAGCTAGGTAAGTTACATTCTTTTATTTTGGTTCATTGGCCCTAAGGAAAACAACCTATGTGTTATTTGTGGGCAATGAACACTTAATATGCTATGTATGCCTATTTTGTGAATTTTTGGAGGTATGAACTTGTCAATATCATGTGTAGGATGATTTGAATGATGTTGTGTGTTGGGAGTAATGGGTTATTCCTTTGTTAAGATTTTTATGAATTTTAGGGCTTGAGAATCAAGCCCGAATTATTTTGGAATTTGTTATAAATTGAAGAGGATGATTTATGTTGGGTTTTGTTGTGAATTTTAGGGCTTGAGAATCAAGCCCGAATTATTGGAGAAATTGTTGTTAATTAAAGTGGGTGTTAATGTTGAGGTTGATGAAGGGTGTAAATATTGAAACTTAGTAATTAGACTCAACGGAGTCGTAATAAGTTCAATAATGTGTTAATGAACTCGGGTTGTAAGCCTACGATATTTGGGTTTCATTTGACTATAATTATGATGAGTTCTTGGATTTCTAGGCTTGGGAATCAAGCCGAATGGATTTTGGGATTTTGTTGTTTATATGAATGAAATGTTTAATTGTGGGTTTATGAAACACATAAAGAATGAAAGGTAGAATTAAGACTCAACGGAGTTGTTGTAAGATCAATAATATGATAATGAGCCTTTGGTTGAAACCATACGATGTTTGGGTTTGGTTGGTTATAACGGTGAGCACTCGAGCATCTCGACTTGTGTCCAACTGAGACACCTACGTTATAGAGATTTATTAGGGGATTTATTTAGAGCGTGCTCGGGAGAGCACGGTACATTAGAGACTAACCTATGGTCTCGAGTATGGTTGAAAAATAATTATTTAGTGAGTTCTCACTTTTGGGGAAAATTGATCGGTTGCACATGAACGTACTTGTGGGTTATGACTACGGTGTAGTCTTTGGTTTGATTTCAAGTAGAGGTCCATTATAGACCTCATAATATGATTCTTGGTGGGTTTATACTATTCTTGATGTAATTGGTGACTTGAGATCTTTTAAGATTATTTGGTTGTGAGCAATGTACTTGCCTTGACTGATTTATGGTAGAGAATAATAACCTACTTGGTCGGATGAGTTCGCTCTTGTCGAATTCATTCCTTATTTGTTTATATTGAGTAAATACATACTTGAGCATTTGGTCGGACAGGTTCGCTCTTGTCGAATCTGATCCTTATTTGGTCTTGATGAGTAAACATCTACTTGTGCATTGCATTAAGTCCAGCTGGCATTATTTGGTATGATTTTTATGTCAGGGTGGGACGATACATCGCCTATACGAATCGTCAGATTCGTATTCGCTATGGATCGCCGTGCACGGACCTCACACACCCCTCCATTGTAGGCATGATGGGGAAGTAGCCCCTTTGCCGTAACAATACGTGCGTCGCTATCGGCGGAGTTCGGTATATCGATGCGAAGACACGAGCATCGTAGTCCAAACCCGTATAACGGTGTTTTTCTTGCGGGGAGCTACGTAGCGGCCGGGCCCATAACATATCCTATTGTGATGTTTAATACTCGCACTTATGTGAATAACGTGCTAAGTGCAAATTTGTGATCATTTGAGGGCTAGGCCTAGGTCTTGGTTTTACGTGCTTATGTATAAGCACTTATATGAAAGATAACGTGCTATGTGGTTTATTGTTGGTATGCTATTAAGATACCATGATCTTATATACGCTTGTGCATTATGCCATGCCACGTCATGCTATGCCATACATTTGCATTTAGTAACTTACTGGGTCATTATGACTCACTCCGTGTGTTTGTTTTCCTTAGTTTTTGCAGAAGCTCGTGAATGCGCGTTGAAGCTTCGGGCGCTTGATCGATAAAATGTGGTCTTCAGGGCGATAGCTTGGGGTTATTAGTACTATTGTATTTGTTATCTGGTGAGATACGGACGTGAAGTTATGTAAACTTTACTTGGGTAGTTGTTAGTATCTTATTTTTTGTTTTATTTTGGGAGCCGACTTGTCGAATCGGTATGTATTTAATTAGAAGTTATTCAGTTGTCTTTCAGAGCAAGGTTTTAGCTCGCTTGTTCTAGTATTATGTTATTGCTATTTCTGTCCCCGACAACTTTAGTCGAGAGACATTGGTTTAGTGGTTAGTATTTTATCTCTTACTCTTTTAGTTGATTTATTCCTCCGGCATGTTATAGCCGTAGAGTTGTTGTTTATCAGGTTGTGTTCTTGTTGTTTCGCCGGCCTTAGGTTGCCGATGGTTTGTTGTCCGTGCGCAATGTTGCGTCACACGAGTCGTAGATTTGTCGAGAGATAGTCGTCTCTCAGCCTTGTATTCCTTAGTTTATAATTATAGGCTTTGGTCCCACTTATGATGTGCTTCTGCATTTTAGTTTTTGGTTATTCGGTTTTCGCTGCGGCTTTACATTCGCTTTAGAGTTTGTTGGTTCAACTCTTGACTCGCACCACTACGCTTAGCGGGTGCTTGTCTGTCTTTTGGCTTGTCTTGACGGCACGACCTTGGGATTCCGCATTGGAGTCCGGGTCGGGTCGTCACATTTTCTCTTCAGAAATCACACAGAAAACTTCCCTCTCTCCCTCTAGCAGTAGCAGCAGCAGCCCAACCTCTCAAAATTCCGGCAGATCAGCTCAAGCTTCAACACATACTCCAAGATACTCTCTCTCTCTCTCAAATTCTTCATCTCCCTCATCCATCCCTCCACCATTACACTCCACCAAGTTGAAGATTTTAAAGGAGAAGGAAGAAGAACCTCCATTATTGCTGACGAAGATCAAGCTCCTCTCAGGCTGCATTCACTCATTCTAGGCTGCAAACAAGTAACACTAACACCCTTTTTAATTTCATACGTAAAATATTTGCATGCTAGGGTGCTAGATAGTTTTTAACGTAGATAAATTTTTGCATGCTTAGTATAAAAATTTTTAATTTTAAAATTTTAAAACGCAATTTTAATTGTTAAACTTTTTAGTTTTTAAATTTTATAAATATCAAACATAATGTTCCGCAAGCGTAGAAATACCGGTGCCTCGACCTCCGGCCCCGCTCAGGAGGAAGAGCAACAGTATGACATCACCCGCTTCGTGTCCTACGAGGCATCAGAAAGGTACACGACTAGGCTCTCCAAGTCCTTGGTGCCCGGAAGGGGATTCAAGGCTGAAGACTTTGGTCTCCGTCCCAATCTGATAGCTCGTAGGTGGGGGCTTTTGTTAGATTCTCCGGCAAAGGCAGTTGTAGTGCCCATTGTCCGAGAATTCTACGCCAATGGCAACATTGGCATAGATGGTGGTGTGCTAGACACCGTTAATGTTAGGGACATCGTAGTAAATTTTTCGTCCCAAAGCATTAACACTTATTTCGGCACCTCCAACTTTGCGGTTGGTGCCGATGACTATAGCACACACCTCAACCCCCGTATCCCTGTCGAGGTGGTGAATGCTACCATCGCTCTCCCTGGTGTGGAGTGGTCCTATAACCGTAACCCACCATTTGGACCACACACCATGAGAGAGTCCTTCCTCCAAGACACGGCCAAGCCTATGTATAAATTTGTTTCTTGGACGCCTCATGCCTCAAGTCACCAAAATACTAAGTGAATTGGGAGAGGGGTCTTGACCTACACCATTATGACCGGTGGGTCCAATGTTGGCCGCTTGATCAACGGCCAAATCAAGACCCTTATTAGAGGTAGGGACGAATGTGGGGTTCGCTCCCTCATTTGATTACCGATTTGTGTAGGGGGGCGTGAGGATGCCCAAACACGCGAGAGGCCAAGGTCGGGTCCGACCATTACGAGGGCCATTTTGTTTGAACATCACCGCTGAGAGTGAGGGTTCCTCAAGAGGAGGAACCCGAAGAGGAGGAGGAGGACCCACTCGTGGAGATCTCAACGAGTTGGAGGAAGTCGCCTCCTAAATGATATGATGAGTCGCCAGCTTGGCACAAATACGCGTCGACTGCACGATTTTTTCGGATGGGCCAATACTATGGGACAGAATCTTTCCAATCTGTATGGATTCCCTCCTGGCACGATCCCCGAGTTTCGTCCTCGTTCGTTATTTCCGCCCGACTCACCGTGAGTCGAGGCCTAAGTTCCATCCTCTTTCGTTAGGTGGATCTGCTATCTCCTTTTGATATTTGTCCTACCCCATCAATCCTCTCATATGTTCCTCTATTTTGAGGACAAAATAGAAATTAAGTTTGGGGGGGGGGGATTTAAAACTTTTAGTCTTAGCAGGTCCTAGCCTAACGAGGAATGGAGTTGGGCTATGTCGTTAGGGTGAAGACTAATTTCTTTTCTTGATGACCATTTAACTCTTCACCCTATTTTTCTTGTTTTTATTTTTTCTGATTTTCGGAGGTGTTGCCTTGACCAGAATACACTCACATTGGATGCTTGTGGGTTCTTCTTATAGGGACCCATCATCAATTGTGTCATCGTCATCATCTCCCAATTTCTTTAAAAAATATATTTATAAAAAAAATAATAATTTAAATTCAAAATATTCATCCTCGAGTTTAGGTGTGGTAATGCTAGTCGTAGTCAATGAGGAGATTAGTGCAATGAACCGCATAGTTAGTCTGTAGATCCCCCTGGAATTTACTTAATTTTGCGAAACTTTTACTTTTCTCCAAATTCTTCATGCACCTACACCAGTCATAATTATGGATTAATTATAATAGTTTTATAAAGTTTATAACACCTACTTCATTACAACAAGATATGCACAAGAATATGATGCATAGCCATTCGAACGTAATTGTTGCATTAAATTGTGACTTAGGGTCAATTGCATGATAGCTAGATTCCTTTGATTTTTCTCATTTATATATCTCAAGCACACTTTCGAACCGTGTCTGCATGTTAGTCTCAATTGTCCCTACCATCTGTCTTAGCGAATGCTTATGTGAAATCCAGTGATGCTAAACATTCAACCCCAATTCCCATAGTTGATATGATATTTTGTGTTGTCTTACTTGCTTTAAATACTATATGAGCATTTGGCATTAAGAAATGACTTATGCCATCTTTGGATCGTTAGAGCCTAAATATTCCCTGACCTATACTAAAATATATCCCTAGTGTCCCCTTTGAGCCTAATGAAAAAGAATGGAGTGTGCTAAGCACACTATTTAAACCCCCATTCGCCATCATTTCTATTACCCACATTAACTTAACCCTAAAAGCCTATACACTTTTAGCCTACCCTTTGAGAGAGTAGGATGTGGGTGGGAAATTGATTCTAGGAGGACCATTTCTTTTCAGTTAGGCTATTTTTCGGAAGACTTCTTCTTTCCGTCGTCGAAAAAAAAAATCATGTGTCGACGAAAAATGAAACGGAAAAAGAAGAGTGTAAACAAAGATTCAAATGGAAGCATAGCTTTCAAGAGAAAAATATGTTAGAAAAATCATACTGATAAGAATGATGTGATATATTTTTAGAAGAATATATTGCCCAAAACAAGTTTGGGGGGGGAAAGAAGAAAACTGAAAAGCAACAAAAAGCACCCCTCCACTTGTGGTCTTTGCAGGTCCTAGCCTAAATAGGGAAAACTTCCTTTTGCTTGGAAGTATGAGGGATAAAAAGGTAGTCTTACTCTCTCACTTTGAATTCTAATTCCTTTCCTTCATATCTCCCAACACCTTGGCCTTACATTACAAGCTAATAAAGATATTCACCCTAAAAGCTCACTGTGTTAGCATAATCTTAGCTATTACAAGTCATTGGGATAGGAAAGCATTGTATGACATACATAGAAGTGCATGGGATGGATGTATAAGTCTTTTAAATCCTTGGAACCTTTCGTCTCAGAATCGACCGGGTTTGGATGGTAGATCTCATAATTCTTAATGCATAATTTTCTCTTAAACTTTGATTTTCATATGAATGTGGTGTTTAGCTTAATAAAACTGTTTTAGTTAAGATATTCTTTAAGACTGGTGATCACACACACATGGAGAAGTTAAAAGTAGTAGCAGCCTTAAGAAAAGACTAGTTGGTTTTATATGACTAAGCCTAAATGTGGTGAGCACCAAACTGAAATTACTTGCATGCCATACACTTATAACTTGAGATGAAGCCAAAAAGATTTTTATGTTTTATTTTTAGTTTAATTTTTATTTGCTTTTGTATTTATCTGTTTTGTATTTATCTCAGATAGTTGAGTCACTCGAAAGAGTCTCCTTGAGTTTGTGGGTTTATAGAGGAGTGTAAATAGTGTCACCCTCCAAAAAGATTTTAATTTTTGTTATTTATATGCTTTTGTATTTATAAGTTTATTTGTTTACTGTGACGAGCAAAGTTCAAGTTTGGGGTATTTGATCGATGTATTTTATACGCCGATTTTATATACTTCTATGACTTAAATTATGCTATTTCACGAGTCTTTTGTTACTAATATATGTTTTCTTGTGAGTTTTGTAAGTTTCAGGTTATTAGTGAAAATAAACGCGAAACTCCGTGGTTTTAAGTGCAAATTACAAGAAGGGCCAAAAGGAAAAATGAAGAAAAGATAAAAAGTCGTTAACATCGGACACCTTATGCGGACGCAGGTGCCCCTGCACTTGCACCGCAAGGTAGGCATCGTCCCTCGAGCAGAAACCAAGATCAAACGGCCACCCACACAATCGAGACCTCATGGCGACGCAAGGTATCAAAGCGACCGCAAGGTGGTCGAATGCGATTTATTCGGATTTTCACACTATTCGATCAAATTACAACTCCCGAGTATATATAGCCGATGCCGAGCCAAAAGATAGGGGGAGGCCGAAGCTCTCTTTAATAGATTTTAGGTAGTTTTTTAGATTGTATAACATAGTTAGATTTTGTAATTTCAAGTATTGAAGATCAAATCATGTATCCGATCATCTCCATGTGTTTTTCATTATCTATGATGAACTAAATCATCCATAATCTAGGAGGTGGGAGGTAACTTGTATCAAATTTATGTTTTGATTCTTATATATATTTATTCAATGCTTGTTGATTGTGTTGTTTATCAACCCCTATATTATTTTGCTTTGAACAAATGAATGTAATCGCAAATAATAAAGGCTTAGAGGTGCGGATAACTGCATGACCAAGTGCATATGTCGCATTAATCGGCTCACCAACACAATAAATTGGACCTATCGATGCACGAGTGATAAGTTAGAACAGTTCTTACATGATCTAGGTGATGTGATAGATCATAAATCTAGGTGACAGCCTAGATTAACAGTGCCTTATGCTTAGGATATAGAATGGATGAATTTTATGGGATGGAGGCCGAACCAATTGTTCAACGACTATATCTATTTTTAGTGAACGAACCCAAGACATTGAATGACATTATTATGAATTGAACATAAAGGAGATATAAGTGAAACCCGTAATCCTAGATTGCCACCCACCATAAGATCTTCATATCTCATAGTATTATCGCTTCAATTAGTTAAACATCTATAAATAGTAGTTTAGAGTAGAATTAAACATAAAAAACCCCTTAGATTAATAATTTGCTATCGATAAATTGCAATCGCTCGTGATCACTTGTCTCTGGTTCGACCCTTGCTTCCAATACTATTCTATAATAGTCTTGTCCACTTGCAAGGAAAAAAATTAATTAAAACATCGATCAGGTTTGAATCAGTAAAGCTGAATGTTGTTATACCAACATGTTCGTAATAGATGTGGTTGAGTGCGCCGACGCCTCTAAAGTAATCACCAACCCAGATTTTAAGTAATCACCAACCCGCATTTTGATTCTATCATTGA
>JABEVN020002584.1:0-21042 GCA_013146195.2 Codonopsis lanceolata
ACAACATGGAACAACTGAATTTGCAACCGGCCTTCATACTTGAAATTTTGTATTGTCGAGTTATCTACACCCTTACTTACTTCAAAACCAAACTTGTTCCTCAAAAGAACCCCTTGAGATTTTCCCATGAAAACAACTCCATCTTCTTTAAACACTTCCTTTTAGCAAATAAATTCTACTTAGGAGACACATTGATGAGTGAACCTTGTGGTAGCGTAGTTGATGGTTTGATTCTGTACTTCCTGTCATTCTTGACTATACTATCCCGACTTTGATGCTCCCCTTTGTGATCACAAATCCCACGATCATGCCAAGGATTGGCCCAAAATTCGACTTCTTTCATGCGTTGTTTGGGATTTAGTACTATCTGAGACACCTTGATCTTTTGATGCTCAGTCAGCACCAGACACCTGCATTTTTCTGTGGAAAACAACAGAAGTCAATGCATATCTATCAGTTTAAGGCGACCAAGAGAAATGATTTTAATAACCTTATAATGATATGCATAAACCATTAGCAAAACTTGTATGCCACTGTTACACATCCCTACTACCAAACAGAAGGGAGATTGCAACTGTGGTGTTTGAGTTAAACTCATTGAACTTATTTCTCATGTCTCGTTTTTGTTGCACTCTTGGCGTCATAGCCGCCCCAAACTTATTACCACCCATCGTTATTGTTCTACACCTGAGACCTTTAGAAACAATCACTTTTTTTTTTTGTCTTTCAAATCAGTACCAATCTTGCTGCCTTCCCACGCTATTCTGAACTTTAAATACTCAGCACCTACCCCGTGTGAATAGGCAGTCCCAAGCTTCATTTCTTCGGATGAAACACCTACAACCTATAAACTATTGCTGAATTTCTCCACTTTACTCTCACTGTCCTTTGTACGATTTTACTTTTGAACAGCCCCACATTTAGTGCCTGCGTTCAAAACAGCCTTGTCTTCGTTCAACAACTGCCACCCAAAAAAACTGCTACCCAATAAAACTGCTACCTTAATCTAGCAACAACCTGCCCACAAACTGTCCAAAATCCTGCACACAGCCCACGCCTCTTACCCCATATACTCGTGCCTTCCCTGTCCATACTTGTGTTTTCTTGTAGCTCCAGCTAACGCTGGCCCAACCCCGGTTGCAGCCCACCGTCCAACCCTTATTCGTTCCTTCGAGAACCTTGGCAGTCCCATGCGCATCAAAACACAAGAACTTTATCACTGATTTGTGGTATGCCGAAAGGTAAAATAATAAATGAATATTATAGCTTCAGGCCATAGCAAGGCGACCTTGCCTTCAGGCCAAGGAAGACCCTTACATGTCAACTAACAGGCTATACTGAACACAAGGCACATTAACTGGAAAGTTTGGAATTCTGCATCAAATAAAATGTTTATATGAATCAGTGTAAGAAGGTGAATTTTTCTAATCTAACTCATTCATAGGCGATGAAAAAATAACAAAAACGAGTACAAGATGGGAAGGATTTGGGTACCTATAAGAGATTACACTTTCGAGAGCTCTTATGTATGCCAAATTTCAGATCTGAAAGAAACTACCATTGCTTTTATCTTCTTTTATCGGCACCACCCGAGGTATTTAGATTATACTTCCTCTTGCTCTTTTTTTCCATTATGGATTTACCCTTTGAACATCGTATTTGATTACTTAAGAGATTTTGACATTGATCTTTGGACGAGAGAAGTTTAAAGCGGGAGCCCCTAGTCTTACCATTACTGAAATCAGTCAAAATGATATGAGCTTGATGGAGTAAATGATGCTCACGAGTATCTTGAAACCGAAGGGCCATGGACATAGTTGGAATCGGTGATGAAGAGCGGGTTAGCCTTTTCAGATTTCCTATAATCCGACTGTGTTATACACCGATTTTTCAGACGCAATTTTTAGTAGCATGAGGCGGTTCATGATGCACAAGGGTGGTGGTCTTCTGCTGCACCACTAAATATGGTGGTTGTTGGTGGTGGTGGTGGAGGTGGAGGAGGAGGTGGTGGGTCTTTGGGAAATGGGCATTTTGAGAACTGGGGTGACTCGGAATGGCGGATACCAGCCACCAGACGACACGTCCACAGATGTAGACACCGATGACAAAAATCAGGTCTCTCCTCTCCCTCTCCCTCTGTCTCGTGTGAGTGGTTCTTTTCTTTCCGCAAATTGCGAAGATCGCCTTCTTTTGGTGTGTAATTTGATTCATGTTGTTTGTGTGAATCTTGGGATATTTATAACTTGATTGGCCCTTCATTATTCTTGAGACATTACTGAGTGAGTCAATACTTAATTTGTTAATTCGGGGTCTAATTGAAACTACAAAAAGATATGAAATTGCTTGATCAAGTTGCAACTTTGATTAGTTTATGATGCCAACATTCTTGAAGTTTACAAATTCAAGCCGAATGATGGTGTGATCTTGTTGAATGGACATGACTAGCAACATCGGTTCTAGTTGAAATTCTTTAATTTGAAAAGTATTACCAAATGATTTAATAGTATTAGTGTCCGGTTAGCTTTCATATGTGCTATTCTTTCTCTCATGTAGTTTATCCCTATCATGAATAGGTATTATTGGTTGGAAGCTTGATAGTGGTATCTTTTGTAGTTTCATGGAGTTCGGCAAGGATCAGGCGCATATTCTTTGTGAGTATATATTTGTATATATATTGTCTATCTGTGTCTAAAGAAGCTATATCATTTTCTATCATGAGTGATTGTCTGTTTAACTAAAACATGATACTTCATTCCCTTCTCTTTGCTATGTGCTCGGTCTTCCATGTTATTGCTGCAGCTAGAGGGTCTTTGGGTGTCGTATCGTGTGACTTCCAGCTTTAAAGCAGAACCTTTATGTAACTATTCCAAAATTTTATGTCTGGATATTCGTCACGATACAAAACACGAAATGCGCCATCGAGAACTTGCACGATGTTTTAAAACAAGCTCCCAGTGGAAGTCCATTTTTCTTAGATAAAGGTGGTTTTGTCGTATCGTGAGATTTTTCTTGGATTTATATGGTTCTGAAAAGAAATTGTATGACTTGTATGGTCGAACATCTTTGTCATCTTGAACATCTCTCTCTCTCTCTCTCTGTAAAATTCATTCGATTTTATGGACGAGTGCTCACAAAGGCTTATTGATATATATTGACTCGGATGAGAGAGTTAAAAAAGCCTAGTGAGCGTATTGCAAAGCTTGTTAGAGGTTTAGAATGCAGGCTAATATGAATGAAATCGGGTTATGTTTCGAGGCAACAGAACAATCCAGGATAATAAGCTTTTAATTTTTTTTGTTGGAAAATGGCTATTTTACAACGTTTTATAAACGTTGTAGAAAGGTTACTACAACGTTTTTTAAATAAACGTTGTATAAAACTTTATACAACGTTTCTTAAGAAAACGTTGTAGAAAACTTTTTACAACGTTTTTTAAAAAACGTTGTATAAATCCTTTTACAACGTTTTTTTAAAAAACGTTGTATAAAGCCTTTTACAACGTTTTTAAAATAAACGTTGTATAAAGTTTTATACAACGTTTTTTAAACAAACGTTAATAAAGGCTTTATAACGTTTTTTAAACGTTGTAAAAGGCTAACGTTTTTTAAACGTTGTAAAAAGTTTTATACAACGTTTTGTAAACAAACGTTGTATAAAGCCTTTTACAACGTTTGTTTAAAAAACGTTGTATAAAACTTTATACAACATTTATTTAAAAAACGTTGTAGTAACCTTTCTACAACGTTTATTACGAAAACGTTGTAAAAAACCTTCTACAACGTTTTTTTAATAAATGTTGTAGAAAGTGTATTACAACGTTTTCTTTGTAAACGTTGTGGTAGATCATTAACAACGTTTTTAAAATGTTGTTATTATTGTCCACAAATGTTGTTGTGTAATGACGTAAGACAACGTTTTTTGCAACGTTTTTTAAAACGTTGTAAAAAAAACGACCTATTACAACGTTAGTTTACACAACGTTTTTTAAAACGTTGTTAAAGACCTATTACAACGTTTTTAAAACGTTGTAAAAGACCATTTTTGTTGTAGTGTCTGCCATCTTAAATCTTTCTCAGCTTCATTTAGTTTGTCTTTAAAATTGTTCTTTAATTCTGCACGTGAAGAGAACAATTAATCATTGATTGTCTCTCTCACCTTTATACACTTGGTTAAAAACTTATTTTGTACACGATCCATTAGTGATCTTACTCATAAACCTAGTGGATAAACAAGTGCACTTTTAAAATCCAAAGCTAACCACTTTGGTAGTGGATGTAGTACTATTCACAGTACGAACCACTTCAAATTCTTGTGTGCTGTTTGAATTGTTCTTATCATTTTCTTTAACTATTTGTGCTTAACTGCTTCAGAATCTGTACTACCTAAACAACACTCTTGATAGTTCAGATTCTGTTTTGTTTCCGCTGCCTTAACACTTTTATTTAAACCTTTCAAGGAATCATTAAGAAGTGTTTTACAAAAAGTTTTTATAATAACATAACTAGGCTATTCAACCCCCCCCCCCCCTTTCTAGCCTAGATTGAGCCTATTTTGGGACCAACAATAGGAGTCTTTGTTAAGAACAATGTTATGTTTATTACTACTTCTACAATTATTGCTACAACTAAGTCTAAGTGAAGGGCAAAGTTGTCTTTCTCCAAAATACATTTGGCTTTCATTAAGGCTTATTTGTAACAATGGTTGCAAACGTAGTTGTAACTTGTAAACCTAGCATTTGCATTGTTAAATAGAAAAAGGTTTTAACTAATTGTTTTATAAGATTAGGAAACTTTGCATATAGGATTTAAACTTTTTGTTATTTTTAAAAGGCTTAATTATTTATTTGGTCACCCTACTTTCGCGGAAATCTCAATAAGATCACCCTATTACCATTTTCCACACTTTTGTCACCCTACTTAACAAATAGTATCAATATGGTTTAGACAGTGGATGTTGATAACAGAATAGCTTGAAAAGGCATAAATACCCTCTCTTAAAGACATAAAAATACTAAAATATCCCTCATAGAATAAACCCCAATTTCATTGAACGCTAACCCCAACAATTGAACACAAAAACAACCCTAACAGCAAATGAAGAAAAGATCCTGAGGCTGAGGCTAGTCCTTATTTCATAGAACCCTAACACCAATTTTATTTATGTTGCTACAAGATGTATAAAAGGAAGTAGAGCTTGCGTAAAGAATAGAAAGATAAGCCGAAAGAAATAAGGAAGCCATCGAGATGTGAAAGGCTATGGAAAAATAAGTCTTTCTTGGAGATTGATCGAATTCGTTTGGATTGCATTTAAAGTTCTTGTTCTCTAGATCGATCTCATCTCAGCTCGAACCAAGGCTTTGAGTTCAATAGACCCACTTTCCCCTTTCACTTGATTTGGTCAATGGCCCTTATTCGTAAGATTCATGACGCACTACGGAACCTTACAGCGTCGGGGAACCAAACAGGGCATGACTAGCAGCATAGGAGTCGCCTCGGCATCAGTGGCATCGTGCCTTTCGTTCTCCTTCTATTGTTTCTCCTTCGTAGACTTTCCGGATGCATCGAATCTGCTCAGATAGGATCTGGTTTGGAAACTTGACTATGTCTAGTTACGTCTCAAAGCTTTTCTTATTCTTCTTCTTTTTCTTATCTCCTGTAGGCAGCGGTGCCGACTTCCTTTGGCAACTTCTTACCGGCCTTCGGCTTCTTCTCCGCCAGAGCTTTCTGAGCAACTGCCGTCTTCTTCTCCTCCGCCGACTTCTTCTTTGCCTTGGGCGCCATTAGGGTGGAGGGGTGTTATGGAGAGAGATAGAAAACGAATTTAGATTTAAGAGAGGGATTGGGAATTTTACTTTACCTTGCTGGCCAGATCTCATATAAGCCTTCCAATTCTAGGTTTACAGATTTTTTAAATCAAATTGGGGAAGAAGATGAAGGTATGGAAAAAAATTAATTTAATTGGGGTTATTTTTGGGTTATCACAAAAATATTAGACGGCTCAGCTTAAAAAATAGACGAAGTGACTAACGTGTCACTATTTGTTAAGTAGGGTGACCAAAGCGTGCAAAATGGTAATGCAATGACCTTATTGAGATTTTCACGAAAGTAGGGTGACCAAATAGATAATTAAGTTTTTTTGAAATTCAATTAGCAATACCGTTCCCAATACAATCACCTTCAATGATCGCATTGGTAACGAGTGGTTTGTCTTTGAATTACTCTAGCTACAAATCTTTTTATCATTATTATTATAATTAAATTAAATGTAATAATAATGGTAAAATTGAATAGTAATGATGATTAATCATGATAATGATGACTGTTTTAATTTAATAATAACAATAATAGTAATTATAATAACGGTAATAAACTAATCATAAAATAATTACAATGATGATGAAGTATCACGATATATTTTTAGTGATATTTGCAATAATATTAATTGATTATTAATTTTATAAAGAGCCTATTGAAAATCATAGGGTAGTAGAAAAGGAAGATTGAGATATTTTAGATGCCAATGTACGAAGCGAGTGTGAAGCGACCATGATGTGAAGAAATTAATAAAAGACAATATCCCAAAAATTAAAAAAATTGTGTAACTTATCTAAAAAAAAAGTATAATTAAGCATCCAAAATCACTCTCTCTCTCTCTCTCTCTCTCTCTCTCTCTCTCTCTCTCTCTCTCTTTCTCTCATTCTCATATATCAACCTTACACATGCTAATTAAAATAAAGTTAAATATGAAAATTTCAGCAAATAAAAACTATAAAATAAATTAAATGAAACAAGAACTAACAAAATACTAATTCGAAACCGAAATCACAAAGATTTCAGACAAATAAGGGAAACTTAGCAAAAAAATAAAAAAATTAGAAATTAAAATACAAATATTTAAATTATAAAACTTACGAACAACCTTTTTTAAAAAAAAAAATCAAATCTATAAACTAAAAATTGGTAAACATTAAATCCAGGTCGAACAAAAAAAAAACAGGTTGGAAAAAAATTAAATTGATTCTTTTAAAAAAATCTAGGTGGGATGTTAGTAAAAAAAATAAATCATAACCTATGAATAGTCCTAGTCAATTGCATATGTGCGAAAAAGATAAATGTAAAACCGTAAAATAATAATTGTAAAATTGTAATATAGGCGATGAATAACAGATGTTCGCATGCTTAAAAACCCAAATAAATCATAGTTGTAGGATGTTAGTAAAAAAATAAATCCTGATCTCTTGCGATTTAAAAAAATGTTACCGTTAAGGGGTACATTGTTTCAAGTGATAGTTGAGGGATTGATATTTTATAAAGGGTGACTGTTTAAAAGATTAATTGCGGGGTGTGACTTTGTAATGAAAAAATAAAATATAGTGAGAAGAAAAAATGGTGATTGTTTATAGTATTAATTATATGGGGTAACTTGTAATATGGAAAGAAAAAATATGGAGTAAAAAATGAATAACTACTCACACATATGAATGTGAGGGTGAATCTCAACAGCTAATTTTTTTAAGGTAATTTTATTTCAACCTCTTAACAGCCTTAGTCAATTGTCATGTACGAACCTAATTGTTTTATAATATAATATTATTTTAAAATTAACTAATCAAAACAACATTAGTTTACAACAAACTAAAATAACTTATAAACTGTACTTCATCTGTTCCGGACAAAGAGACCCCGTTGGAAAGTTCAACTTTTTAAGAAAATGACACTTGTAGTAATGTATTAGTAATAAAATTACATTTTATGTCTTAATTTTTGAAAGTAGATTCTGTAAGTGAAACATCAAAAAATGAAATAGTGGATTCTTTGCCCGGAACGAACAACATATTAAATTAATTAAGTACTCCCTCCGTCCCAAAATTATTGTCTAACTTTCTTTTTTCGTCTGGTCTAAAATAATTGTCTTATTTGAAAATTTTCTTTTCAGGTCAACACTTTTACCACTTTATCCGTGCCTATGACACGGTGTCAATATATGTGATTTCGTCAATTGAAATGACAGTGCCTAAATAAAATGTGTGATTTTAAAAAAAGTTACAATTGAGGGGTACATTACTTCCAATGATAGTTGAAGATTGATGTTTTATAAGGGATGATTGTTCAAAAGATTAATCGTAGAGTGTGAATTTGTAATGTGAAGATAAAATATAGGGACAAGAAAAATGAGTGACTGCTCATAATATTAATTGTAGGGGGTGACTTGTAATAAGGAGAGAAAAAAAGGAGTTAAAAATAGATAACTACCCACAAATGTAAATATGAGGGTGAATCTCAAGCGTTAAATATTTTAAAAGAATTTAATCTCAACCTCTGAATAGCCTAGTCAATTACCTAATTCTTTTATAATATTGATTAAAAGTAATAATAATGGTAAAATTGAATAGTAACGATGATTAATCATGACAATGATGACTGTTTTACTTTAATAATAATAATAATAATAATAATAGTCATTATAATAATGGTAATAAACTAATCTTAAAATAATTACAATGATGATGAAATATCAAGATATATTTTTAGTGATATTTGTAATAATAATAATTGATTGTTACTTTTATAAAGAGCCTATTCAAAATCATAGGGTAGTAGAAAAGGAAGATTGAGAGCCCTCACGGGCTTAGCTCGATCAGTTAGTTAAGAGCTAGTAGATTTTGGATACAGTACCAATGATCGAGTCCTAGCAACCGCAGTGTGAGAGTTTTATCCTCTTATGGGGGTGGCTCCTTGTAAGTACTAGGCACGAGTCCTCCTAGTAACTTAATCGCTGAGTTACCGTGATTTTACCTCTCACATTCTCATGGTACTGGGGTGTGGTGGCTCTCGGGGGGAGAGTTTCCCCTTTTTGGATACGGAAGATTGAGATATTTTAGATGCCAAATCGATAGCGTGTATTGATTTCGTGTATTGATGGGTTGAGCTGTGAGAGAGTTGAGTTTCGTCTTACGAATTAAAATCCGTAAGATGGTCTTAGAGGAGATATACTCTTTAAAAAGATGCATATAATAAGATCATGAATCATCTAAATTTACTATTGTTAAAAGGTTGTGAAAATGAATATTCAATAAATCCTTAGTTGTAAGTAGAGATGTTAATCGGTCCAACCCTTTCGATTTCGGTCTTACCCTATCGTTTTCGGTTTAAACGGGTTACACCTAAACTAAATTAAAAACTTTTCTATATATATATATATATATATATATATATATATATATATATATATATAATTCAAAGTCAGGTAATTAACAGACAACGAGCCAACAATCAACATCCAACAACACAATCCAAAACAAAATGACTCAAAGTCTCAAATGAGTCAGTCATACAATGAGTCAACAACATCAAACATAAGTGATAAATCTCAAAACACAAACAAACTTTAAAACTTCAAGTTTTACTAGTTAAAAAATAAAAAGTACTAATCAAGCATGAAATGATAAAATAAGTCAAGAATCATAAATATCATCTTCACCTTTCGGTCTTCAGCCACATCCACATTTAGTCTTCAACCACATTTGATATCAAGCCTTGATTTGAAGTTCCTCATATTTTGTCTGTCTATCTAAATCTTTAGTTCTCTAAATGTTTTTTGTTCAATGCAAGAAAAAACAAGAAATAGACGAGTTTGTGGATGCAGTCAAAAAATTATATGTGAGTTTATTTTCGATACTTGATTTTTTTATGAGTGTACTTTGAGTATTTAATTATTATATTGGGTTTCTATTGAAAGATGTTTCTTTAATCTCAATACTATTTAAAACTCAAGTTGAAAAGTTAGTTATAATAATACTTTTTAACATTTTAGGAGGATTATGCTGCTTGAAAGAAACGTACACAGCTTGGGTTGATGCATTCAGTGGTGTTGCAAAGAATCGTTTGTATGGCTTTGGTTCGTTGGTCCCTGTATCAAAGATCATGAGTAGCAGCAGTGCAAGTAATTCCAGTGTGAATGAAGATTTGACACAAACCTAACAATTTGAAGATAAGCTTTGTGAAAAAGTAGAGCAATTGAGGGAGGATATTAAACTCCGCCAACCTATTGTGAGGTTCAGGGTGCGACCCGCGCCCCGCACGCCCTTGGTTAGGGGTGCGCGTACGTGCGGATGTGGGACACCACTGCTCTCGTTCCACCCTCCCTTGTTTAGAGGAAGACGAAATCAAAAGTGCGAATGGAGTGCTGTCTATGTTAGCGCGTTGGAATGCGTCTCGGTTGCCTTTAGTGGATTTAATTATGAAAATAGCCTTATGGCTCCTTTCAGATCACTATGGGAGCTTTGAGTTTTCTGCATCAAGTTATCCCTTTTTTAGGGGATACCAGGATATAGGAATACATCACCCTTCCATTCTCATTCTCCCTTTTTTAGGGGAGAACGGAAAAGTGCAAAGAAGGAGTGTTGCGAGGTCCCACTGGATCTGAAAGTTTTAGAGTCGTCATCTTTATTTTAAGGCAAAATAAATCAAAACAAAAAAAATAAAAATAAAAATAAACCAAAGAAAAAGAAACGGGTTCGGAGGCTAAGTTACGAGTTGGGAAGGTGCTAGGCACCCAACTCGCACTTTCGGTCTCAAAAGTGGTTTTTGGCTGAAGTATGCTTATTGTTATATTTATTTAGCAAATAAATAAAGCATTAAAAGATAGGAAATTAAAACAAATACATCTGTGGCTACATTATTTATGGACTTGCAGCCATTTCCTTACAATTATTACAAATGTATTTAAGAATATTTGGCCATTATAACGGCTTTTTTACATACTATTTCCTATTTTAATCCGGGCAGAACAACAGCTTATACTGATTACATTATGCCGGATTTAAATAACAATTTTAAAATAATAAATGGACAGAAAAGTAAATAAATAAATAAAATAACGCCCTTAAAGGCTTTACCTTTTAGAGCGGTAGTGTGCTCGCTCTATCCTTCAGGGAGAGGGAGTCTTTTTTTGTTGTTTGTTGTGTGGTTGTTGTTTTGATTTGGGCAGAGTAACTGCTTATTTTGGAGACTTTTGACTTGTCTACTTGGGAAAACTGACAGCTTATTTTGGTAGGTTTTGGCCTTTTTGGTTGGGCGGAATAACGGCTTAGTTTTTTTTGTTTTTCAGCTCATTACTCGGGCAGAGTAATGGCTTACTTTGGGATTTTTGGGCCGGGGAAGTGAGGTGGATACCTAACAACTAGACTAGCGATCACTTATAACCAGTAGATATTTATTTTGGTGGAGTTTGGACGGGGTTTGGAGACTTTTAGGGGCTTCACTCACCTATCTCACACCTCTCGTAACTATTCTCTCGAAGGAACGCGGAGAAATCTCTCAGCGTTTCTCTACAAATGTTTTGAACGATTTTTGTGAACACTGAATGAGGGAGCCAGGGCCTCTTATTTATAGGTGGAGAGAGGGAGTCATCCGGCATTTCTGAATTTCCTTCAGCCGGCTTCATTTCATTGTACCGCGGCCTTTACAAATTGTACAATGCATTAAGTCGACATGCTGCAGTAGCATGGCTGGCGCAGCAATATGCCCCCCTTGGTGTGGCACCCATGCAGCTTATTGGCCGCACCAGAGGCACTATTCCAGTTTGATTTTGACACTTTTACCCCTCGCACTTCACTGTTTTGCGCATCCTGCTTTGTCTTTCGCATTTTTAACTCTTGTAACTTGACATTTGTTAAATTTGAACAGCTTCTGATATCATATGTCGAGTCACATACTGTGGGTACGAAATTGGGGTGTCTAGAGCCCTCAACGATGGAGTCTACGGTAACCCAAGGCTTTACTGAGTAGACGAACATCGTGATAAACAATAGACTCTAATTTCGCTCATTTTAAAACGAGAGAAATGCAATTAGGTAGCTTATAATGACGCTTATCATGATATCCAAACTCCATAACCTAGACATTTTTAGTCCTATAAAAGGTTATCGTAGTTTTTAAGCAGATATGAATTTAAAGTGCTCGATGGTCGGACCTACCAATATATAGCCACATTCCTTATTAAAGGAAATTAGACCAAACGTAGTTCAGGCCAAAAACCTAAACTACAACCAAATGAGGATGTCATGTTCTTTGGGTCAAAAACCCGATCGAGAACACAACAAGAACAAGATTTTTGTGTTTTTCGAAAAAGCCGTATTCAACAATCGAGAACGGCCGTCAAATACGGTATGAAGATTTGAATGTTTTTTCAGGAACCACATTTCAACCGGTCAATACCTTGTCATTGAAACATGTAAAGACGAATTTTCAAAATCGTGTCTAGCTGGTCTATACCTTGTTTCCAAACATAACCAGAAAACTTTCAAATTTCTGCAGAATCCACTCACCGATAAAAACTGTCCGAAAGCATAACAAAGAAAAACTTTCTTCAAGTATTTTCGAAAATTGGTAAAGAAAACATTTTTTTTCCTTTCCTTTTTCTCGCTCTCTCTGTTTTTTTTTCTTTTCAAATATTCCTCATTTTTTTTGAAATATTCATCTTCTTTTTTTTGTGTTTTTTGTTTTTTGTATTTTTTTTTTTTTTGCATTTTTTTTGTGATGGTTATGCCTACCGAAATAGGCTGCCTACGTATCCTTATCCAAGGAATCAGACCAAACGTAGTTCACCTCTACTGGGGATCAAGTGTTGTAATGCAGATAAGTGTTGTGCGGAAAGATAGTCATAATATCCATTACAACCTAGTGAAAATAACGCATATCAAAATGCAAAACCCATTGCATCGCAACACTAAATGCACTATCAATTGCGTTGACACAAAACTTAATGCAATATCCATTGCATTAATAGATGCAATATCCATTGCACCAAACAGATGCAATATCAATTGCATTGGAACCCAAAAACGCAATATCCATTGCGTCGACACAAAACTTAATGCAATATCCATTGCATTAATATGGAAAAAGGATGCAATATACATTGCATCGCAACATAGAACGCAATATCCATTGCGTTGACACAAAACTTAACGCAATATCCATTGAATTAACACGGAAAGCAGATGCAATGTCCATTGCATCACAACACTAAACGCAATATCCATTACGTCGACACAAAACTTAATGCAATATCCATTGCATTAACACGAAAGACGGATGTAATATCCATTGCATCGCAACGATGAATGTGATATCCATCGCATTGACATGGAAAGACGGATGCAATATACTTTGCATCGCAAGACAAAACGCAATATCCATTGCGCCGACACAAACTTAATGCAATATCCATTGCATTAACACGGAAAACGGATGCAATATCAATTGCATCGCAATGCTGAATGCGATATCCATCGCATTGACACAGAAGGACAGATGCAATATACTTTGCATCGCAACGCTGAATGCGATATCCATCGCATTGACACGGAAAGACGGATGCAATATTCATTACATCGCAACGCTGAATGCGATATCCATCGCATTGACACGGAAAGAC
This sequence comes from Codonopsis lanceolata, assembly GCA_013146195.2. Classification (NCBI taxonomy): domain Eukaryota; kingdom Viridiplantae; phylum Streptophyta; class Magnoliopsida; order Asterales; family Campanulaceae; genus Codonopsis; species Codonopsis lanceolata. The sequence continues at coordinate 13,441 of JABEVN020002584.1, forward strand.
GGATGCAATATTCATTGCATCGCAACGCTGAATGCGATATCCATCGCATGGACATGGAAAGACGGATGCAATATACTTTGCATCGCAAGACAAAACACAATATCCATTGCGCTGACACAAACTTAATGCAATATCCATTGCATTAACACGGAAAATGGATGCAATATCCATTGCATCGCAACGCTGAATGCGATATCCATTGCATTGACACAGAAGGACGGATGCAATATACTTTGCATCGCAACACTGAATGTGATATCCATCGCATTGACACGGAAAGACGGATGTAATATTCATTGCATCGCAACGCTGAATGCGATATCCATCGCATTGACATGGAAAAACGGATGCAATATACTTTGCATCGCAAGACAAAATGCAATATCCATTGCGCCGACACAAACTTAATGCAATATCCATTGCATTAACACAGAAAACGGATGAAATATCCATTTTATTGCAACGCTGAAGGCGATATCCATCGCATTGACACAGAAGGACGGATTCAATATATTTTGCATCGCAACGCTGAATGCGATATCCATCGCATTGACACGGAAAGACGGATGCAATATTCATTGCATCGCAACGCTGAATGTGATATCCATCGCATTGACATGGAAAGACGAATGCAATAGACTTTGCATCGTAAGACAAAACGCATTATCCATTGCGCCGACACAAACTTAATGCAATATCCATTGCATTAACACAAAAAACGGATGCAATATCCATTGCATCGCAACGCTGAATGCGATATCCATCGCATTACTAAAAGAAGGTATGTCGCGATGTATGTGCTGTATAGGTAGTCTATCAAGTGTTGTGATGCATGAAATGTCTCCTCAGGAACGCTGCCTTCGTCGGAGGACAAGACCTTTCCCTCTGATCGGGGGTTGTATGCCCCTTAAAGGAAAGTTTTCCAACATAGCTATTGATGTACAGAAAAGGGGTAAAATACTTACCTTTTCTTACCTTGGCTTTGCATTTGCGACTTACGCATTTCTTCTTGCCGCCTTTGTTGTTCTTGCCGCACCTCGAGGCCGATTTTTTCTTTTGTCGCAGTTCCAACTTTTGCTGAATTTTTTTCTTTTTGCACCTTGTCGATTTTCGGCTTTTACGCCCCCATTTGCCTACCGATCCGTGGGGATATGGACTTCACTCTATGTAGCTTTTGATGATGTTGTTGAGGATCTTTGGAGGTGGTCCTTGGCGAGATGCTGGGAGAACATTCATAGGCTGATGCGACGAAAGACCTAATAAGATGCAGTAGAAAGATACAAGCAAAGGATGCAAGCATGCCAATGAAATTTCTCTTTTTCTTTAAAAAACTTTTGAATGCGCATGTGTACCATCTGTTTCTTAAACATGTTAAGACAGGGTAAGGTAAGGTGATGGAAATGCAATATGAGAGCTTGAGATGTGACTTTTAGTTGGCTTTGGAGGGTTATGTGTATGGGAGTTGATGGTGATATTTGAAATGGAGGTGAATGATGTGTTGGGTCAGTTTTCAGTCTTTTGACTAGTGCATCATTCAAAAAGCGGAATTCAACCGGGACTAGTGATCCCTACTAATCAATGCCTCAGAGGAACCATTCTTTCTTTTTTTTCTTTTCTTCTTTTCCTTTTTTCCTTGTTTTTTTTTTTTGTGCTCTAACTTTTGCCTAGGCCACCCTTTTGGGTTTTCAACCTAGCGAGTTGTTTACCTTATAGGGAGCCAGTCTTTCGATGCATGCGAGGATGAGTTGCTTTTTTTTTTTTTTGGATCACGGCTTTATAGCCTTTTCCTTTCTTCAGGCAGAGGTGGAAATGACAGCTGCCTCTGGAGATAATGAGCCTTTGTGTACTAATGAGTTTGGCGAGAAAAGCCCCAGGATGATTAAACGGAGACAGCCCCAGAAAGACTCGATTGAGAGAGACTTTTGTGGGAGACAGGAATGAGCATGCTCACAGAAAGTGGATGACTCTAATGGACAAAAGAAGAGTCATGATCCAGAGTTTATCGCTGAGTATCACAGGTTTTATGGACCCTACTTAACACTTATCTTTTGATAATTTTATGTGTCTTTAGCAAGGAGTTCTGTCCTGGACCTAGATCACATTGCATCCGATTGAAACAGAGCTATATGTGGTGACTAGGTTATGGTATAGTGTTCAAGCATTTGGGATGGTTTAGCTTTAGGATTGAGGATCTGATCGGCCTCTTGCTCAAAGGTATTTTGGGCCATGGGTTTGGTTATTTTAGGAAAGGCGATCGTAGGGCGATTATTGGGTGGCCTTTTAGGCTATGGGTTTGGATGAAAATTTAGTCTCTAGACCTGATTGTAGGTATGGTCGGGAGGTCGGCTTTCGGCTTTGGTTGCGGATCGTGGGGTTGTCCAAGAGTGATTGATGTTTTTCTTTTGGTTGCGAGAGAAATATTTTGAAGAAATTGCTCAGAAGAGGCTTCTCTCTTTTTTCTTTTTTTTCTCTCTTTTTTTTTTTTTTTGTTGCAAGAGGAATATTTCTTCTCTTCTTTTTTTTTGACCTCTCGGAGCAATTTGAGAGAGTGCTTGAAGAGATACTCGTCTTCTCTCTCTTGGGATAAAAGAAAATTGTCACTCTTGGTGGATATATATAAGGGTGAAGCACCCCGCTTGAGTTTTGAGGCGGGTTTAGATGGTTAGGCTTTGGAAATTGCTGGGTTTGTTCAAGCATTTAGAAGGGGGTTGGGTGTATGGTTGGGAGTCCCTAGTGTGCTGTTTAATAGCTCGGCATGGGTCGAAGGTGATTCTGGTCAAGACGACTTGCCTGCTCTGGATTTCTTGTGTTCTTAAAAGTTTTCGGGTCCATATCTTCTTGATGACTCATCATCAACTCATGTAGACTTATCATGTTTTTTCATGAGTTGACTCGTCGTCTTCATCTCTAATTTTTTTTTTTTACAGATATTTCGGCAATATGTGGCGTTCAGAGATCAAGAAGAAGACTCGACAAGCTAATATTGGAAAAACAAGAATTTTGTCAGGCTTGAATATAGATAAATACTTTTGGAAGGCTCAGTTTGAAGACTTGGTTGGGCTTTCAAAATAACGAAGACCAAATGAGCATACTCTGCAAGGATAAGTTGTAGGTATTAATATGGGCTAAGAAGTGTTGGAAAACTAGTGTTTTTAAGTGAAGTAAATTGGGGCTTTGAGGCACTAATTTATTTGTGAGTCATTTATGTAATGACTATGATAATTGTGGAATTATGTTCTTCTCCGTGAGTACATAAGAATACTATATTTATTTGTCCAATTCCGATATCGGATGAATAAGTTATAGAAGTTTAAAGTAGGACATTTGATATGTTGGAAGTGGGTTATCCCACATTGGGAAAATGTGAAAAGCTTGAAGGGTTTATATACAAAGGCTCCCTTGGTGTTGGGTAAACTTGTATAGAAAGTACTATCCCTCCCGCGCCCGCAGGGGGGGGTGAATCATGGTCTAATTTGGCTTGGACTGGCATACTCGTGTGCCTGCACATGCGTACACGAATGTCGGACCAAATTGTGCTACTTAGACAAACCCGCCTTTTGCACATTTTTCTTTTGAATTTTAAATTCAATTTTCGTAACTCCAACATTAAAGAGAAAATTAATTCTATTTTAATGGACAGTTTAATTTTGTCTTAATGTCTGCTTTAATTGGGTGATTAATAGGTATAATCAAAACGTTTTAATGAGTAATTAAAACGTGTTGATTTTCTGGCCTATATAAAGGAACCACCATTCTCCACAATAGAACTACGCTCACAAAAGACACGAAATTCCCTTCCTCTGATACACTTGCATTTACATTGCATCTTGTTCATCGTTTTCCTTGGCTTCCTGTTTGGTGATAGATTTCTGGCATAGATTCAGTTCGCCGGACCTTAAGTGCAAAGCAATCCGGTTCTACCGTTGTATCCTGGGAGACGTTCGTCCTAAGTTAAAACTCTAGGCACGTACAGGGAGTGGGGCGAATAACGTTTCAAGGAAACTGTGTGCTACACAGGCCTCGGTACGATTTTCCTTCTACCTGCAGACTTCAGCCTTCTACCGGTAGACCTACAAAACATCCACCGGTAGAACTGCTATACTTCCACCGGTAGACCTTCCGTGTTTCACCAGAAGACTTCCGCCTGTAGACCTTCAGTTCTTCTGCCAGCAGGCCTTTACCAGAAGACCTTCACCAGAAGACCATCATCAGAAGACCTTCACCAGCAGATCATTCAGAGCAACCAGTAGACTCTACAAGTCTTCCTCTGCAACCAGAAGCTTAACGGTTTTGTTTTTGTTATTTAAAATTGTATAGGGTTCTACCCAACAAGAAGATACCTCTGGGGTTTGAAAGCCCCTAGTCCTGAATTGTTGTGTATGATCCCTGAGTTGCTTGGCTTTTTTGGACTTCTCAACTTTCCAGACTTTTCTGCTTTCCTGACTGTCCCAGTTTTTCCAACTTTCTTTTCTTTTCTGGCTTCCTATCGATTCCTCTTCTTTTTTCTCATTTCTTTTTTTTTCATCATTTTTCTCTTTTTTTTCTTCTTGTTTTTTTTTTGTTTTCCTTTTTGTTCTTTTTGGAGGTGGTAGACCTTGGCATTTCAAAGTAGGACTTGCTAGATTTTTTCTTTTTGAATCAAGAATGGCTGATGCACTTATCAACTGGTGATGGCGATTGAAAATAATGGTGAGGGGGGAATTTCCTTGTCTTTACATGTTTTGGGAAACAAAAGACAACATATAGAAAAACCTTTCTCTCCTTTTTTTTTTTTTTTTTGCCATCTTTTTAAAAAAAAATATCATTTTTTTTCTTTTTTTTCTTTTTTGAAATGAGATGTAGTGATTACGTACCTCCGGACAGTTCTCTCAAGAGAGTAAATGACAGTAGTCAACTTTTTTAGCCCCTACAAAATTGTTAGTGGTACTAGAAAACAACAAGGGTTCCAAAATTGACAACTTTGTGTTGAAAAGAGTTGTTTCTGGAGATTTTATTCGACAAAAGAACATTCAAAGGTGCAAAGAGTCTTTGAAGGTGTATATACAAGGGTATTCTAGGATACTTTCTACTTTTTACTAGAGACAATCATGTGTGCAGTTTTTCAATGATTTGGCCATCAATAAGATCTTGAATGACACTTCTAAGCTTATAACACTTATCAGTGGGATGGCCACTGCTACGATGATACTCATAATGCGAGAGTGGTCCCATGTGTCGATAGCTTTGTGGAGGTCGGTAGTTTTCCATAGGTTTCAAAACCCCTTGTGCCATTAAGCCTTGGAAAATCGAGGGGACATTAGGGCATTCAGGTTCATCGTAATGCCTTCTTTTTGCTTTCGGTAGGGTCCTATGAGATTCTTGTTGGCATTCTTGCTTCCTTCAACGAGTTGGCGATTCATATGACCATGGCACACTACTATATTTACCGAGTGGAATTCTTTCAACCACATTGACTTCTTCGAAGACTCTTCCATCGATTCAGTCACATAGTGAAAATTGGGGGTGTATGTGTATCAATCTCTAGGGATCACATGCGTATTTCTTCATCAATACGGACTCTTATCTCCAATATTTCTTTAAAATTGCTATAAGGGAGATACCACATGCATTATAGGTAAATGGGCTGGAGGTTTTTGATGAATATTCTACATGATTCAACCGGATTAGGTACACGTCAGTGCAGGCGGCTTTTATCCTTCCATCACGTACAAATTTATGAGTGCGAATGTTTCATTTCTTCTTTGGGTGCATGCCTCAAGTTCCCTTTTATTTTCGGGTGGTATTGTCTTTGTACCTTTCGGGAACCCTTGACGTATTTGGTCCCAAGTGCCCATGGTGCTATCATCTACTAGCATTAACCATTGCTTAGCAGCCCCTATTAAGGTGAGGTGAAAATTGGAGGCCATGGCTTCGAAGCTAGCCCCTCTTGACTGCATGCCAGTAGAGTAAGATTCTAGGTGAGAGATAGGGCATCCGGTCCCATCGAATTTTTCTATGTCGGGCATTTTGAAATTTGGGGGTAGTATGGTGAAGGTTTAAGCGTTAATGCCTTCATGAAAATTTTCTTTGTCAGGAGCTTCGAGGCGTCATACTTTTCAAGTTCTCCAAGTATGCCTTTCCATTTTTGGTGGGGGGGGAGTTGGATTTTGGTATATCTTGCTTTGGTAGGACTAGGAAAGAAATTTGGATTAGTTTAAGGCTGAGCGTGGTATTTGATAAGGATTTTGAGGCGTTTGGTGAGGGTTACGGTAAGGATTTTGACTTTGGGTAGGATTTGGGTTTTGGACAGGATAAGGATTTTGGGCTGGATAGGAATTTTGGGTTGGTGATCGATGTTTTATTTTATCTATTTCCTTGCAAGTGTACAAGACTATTATAGAATAGACTCGGAAGCAAGGGTCGAACCCACGAGACAAGTGATCACGAGCAAAGGTGCGGTTATAGATAGCAAATTATTAACCTAAGGGGTTTTTTATGTTTAATTCTACTCTAATTTACTAGTTATAGATGTTAACTAATTAGGCAGAATTACAGATATGAAGATCTTATGGTGAGTGGAAATCTAGGATTCGGGTTTCACTTATATCTCCTTTATGTTCAATTCATAATAATGTCATTCAATGTCTTGGGTTCGTTCACTAAAAATAGATATGGTCGTTGAACAATTGGTTCAGGCCTCCCTCCCAAAAATTCACCCATTCCATATCCTAAGCACAGAGGCTAATCTAGGCTGTCACCTAGATTTATGATCTATCTGTCACCTAGATCATGTAAGAACCCGGTCCTAACTTATCACTCTCGTGCTTCGATAGGTCCAATTTATTGTGTTGGTGAGCCGATTATGCGATGTACGATATGCACTTGGTCATGCGGTATCCGCACCTCTAAGCCTTTATTATTTGCGATTACATTCATTTGTTCAAAGCGAAATAATATAGGGATTGATAAACAACACAATCAACAAGCATTGAATAGACATATATATGAGAATCAAAACATAAATTCGATACAAGTTACCTCCCACCTCCTAGATTAGGGATGATTTAGTTCATCATAGGCGATGAACAGACACATGAAGATGATGGAAGACATGATTTGATCTTCAATACTTGAAATTACAAAACCTAATTATGTTATACAATCTAAAACTACCTAAAATCTATGTAGAGAGCTTCCGCCGTCCTCCTTATGCTTAGGCTCGGCATCGACTTCTATATATACTTGGGAGTTGTGATTGAATCGAATGATGTGTGAAAACCCGAATTTCGCGCATGCATACCACTGCGGTCGCAAGGTGTTGAATACCTGCGTCGCAAGGTCTCCGTATGTGTGCTTCTTGGCTCTTCGATTCTGGCTTGAGGACGGAGCCACCTTGCGGTCGCAAGGTCGAGGCACCTGCGTCCGCAAGGTGTCAGATGTGAACTTTATTTTCTTCAATTTTTCTTTCTTTGTAATTTGCACTTACAACCACGGAGTTTCGCGTATTTTCACGAACAATCACAGAAACTTACAAAACTCACCAAAACATATATTAGTACTCAAAAGACTCATGAAATAGCTAATTCAAGTCACAGAAGCATATAAAATCGATTTATAAAAATA
>JABEVN020002585.1:0-21006 GCA_013146195.2 Codonopsis lanceolata
ATTAGTGATGGAGGCTCTCATTGCAACCGGGTTGTTCGATGGAATTCTAGCAAAAATATGGAGCCAAGCACAAAGTAGCCACGGCCCACCATCCTCAAACAAAGTGGGCAAGTCAGGAGGTGACTAATAGAGAGATTAAACGGTGCTTGAAAAGTGGGAACCCAAATCGCAGGATTGGTCCCAAAGCTTGATGACTCGCTTGGGCAATTCGACGGCATTCAAGACTCCTATTGGGATGACTCAGATCAAATGGTGTTTGGAAAGTCTTGCCATTCCCGTAGAACTAGAAATATAAGTGCATATTGGGCTATCCAAAAGCTCAATTTTGACTTCAAGGAGCCGTGAGAAGAGATTTTTAAATTGGTGAGTTGGAAGAGCTTAGACAAAGAGCCTATGACAATGCAAAATTGTATGAGCAAACGGTAAGCGGCACGACAAGCATATTTGCCAAGATCTTTTCATCCGGACAACAAGTGCTCTATACAACTCAAGGTTGAGACTCTTTCGAGGCAGCTCAAATCCAGATGGTCGGACCATTTTCGGTTGTTTAGTTTCCCCTCATGGAGGCGGTGGAAGTGAAAAGATGATGCTACCAATCAACATTCAAAGTCAATGGTCAGCGGCTTAAGGCATATTTGGGTGGTGAATTGCAAAAGAATGAACCTTCCATACTCCTCGATCCGAAGCACCTGATGATGCGAGCAAGAAAGTCAAGCTAAAGACTTTAAATTAGAACTACTCACATCGGTTTTCTCTTCCTCTTTTTTTTATTTATTTGTTTTTATAGCTTTTTGTGTTATATGCATGTGTGGCTTTTGAAGCCCTCAGGGGTTTATAGGGAGGTGTATATAGTGTACAAATGTTTTTCTTTTTTTTGCTTTTTCATGGAATTGTGATGATGTCACCCCTGCAAGCATATATTCACTTAACATTGAGGGGCAATGTTCGGTTCTAAGTTTGGGGTGGGGTTAGAATTATTTTTGCCCTCGATTTTGAGAAAATTTTGAAAATTTTTAGAAAATTTCAAGCTAGTTTGGACCCCTTTAATTATGCTTTGATCATTCATCTCATCATTTTGGCGCTCATTGAGTTGTATGTGCATTATTTTCTTGGATTTGGCCTTGAGATTATTATATGCATACTTGAGGATATTTTGTGATTTTTGCGCTAGCCTTTCCCTCATTCATGTTAAATAGCGCCCATGTGTGGATATCTTGATAAAAAAAAATTTTAAGCTAAGCTCTAGCTTTGGTTGTGCATGTGTTATGAATACCTTGTTGTGAGTTGTGATACCGTTAGATGATCTTGAAATTGATGAATAGCTTGGCTTGTGAGTATGACAATAGCATGATATAGGCCATGTTTGACTCGTTTGTGCCATATCGACCTACCCATGTTCACATTAAATCCCTAGTGTCCCATTTGAGCCTTAATGAAAGAATGGTGTGTGCAAAGCACACAATGACCCCGATCGCCTTCATTTCTATCACCCATTAACTTATCCCATGAGCCTATACACTTTATCCAACCCTTTGAGAGAGCACTTGGTGAAATGAATTGCTAAATTTATGTCTTGGAGGGAGTATGTGCTTCATGGAAGTGTTGTTCTTCATATATTTGGTGTGGTGTGGTTTTAATCTTGGTTGATGGGTTGGGGGTTGTTTATATTGTAAAAAGGGACCCTTGTGTATTAAAAAAAAATCAAAAGTGAAGGGAAACCCAAAATTATGATCCATGTGTGCTTTAAAGTTATTCAAAAAGGGAAATTGTGGGATGAAAAAAATTATTTGTGGTAGTTTGATATACTCTCAACCCCAAGTTCTTGATTTGTATGTAAAGAAGAAAAAAAAGAAAGAATGAAGAAACTAAGTTTGGGGGTTGTTGAGAAGAATGTTGAGTTATGATGAAGTATGTTGTTTCATGAAGCTAGACTTGAGTGTGATTTTGAAGGCTTCACTTGTGCTCTCTTGTCTTGATTTCCTTCCCTTCATTTGTAGCTCAACCTTGGCCTAAAGTTACAAGCTTGCAAAAGTCCTATTGATATTGTCATGCCATGGGTTATTGTCTTGTGAAGTATTTATCTCTTTCGGTTTCATGGCTTATGCTTGGTATTTCATTGAACGTTCAATCCTAGCTAGAGTGATGCTATTTAGTCATGGGCTTGTGCTTCATGTTTTTAAGTAAGTGTTTGAGGAAAGTTTGATAGCATTGAAATCACATCATACCTTGGTTATGCATTTTTATAATCTTGAGTTTGATTTCTTTCATGGTAATGCATATGGGATCTTGATTGAGTGCCTTCTTCATTCCATCGTTGTCTCGAGCTTATCCATAATCCTTATCTCTCTTTGCTCGGGACGATCAAAGCTTAAGTTTGGGGGTGTTGATAAGTTTATTATTTTCTATTATTTTCATTAATTTTCCGGAATTTTATAGGTTATTTTGAGCTTTGGTTGATAATTAATTGCATTTGAGATATTATTTTTATGTATTTTCATGCTTCATGTAGGTATCTCAAAGATATTCGAGTTTCTATGGCTCAATACGCGCAAATCGAGGACATCCCGGGCTCCAATGTTAAGTTTGGGCACTTTACGTTAAGTTAGTTAAGAGTTTCAAAGCACAAAAGGCAACGAAGCTAAGCCGATTGAGGACTAAATTGCGAAGTGGAAGGGGCATAGGGTCTTGACGGCCCGCATTATAAAAGGCGGGGGCACCGGCGCAAATATCTGAAAGTCGCCCCTTCATTAATGTGTTATCAAGAGGAGAAGAGCCACGTCTCCCGCCTCGGCCTAAGCGACCAGCGTCCTCCCTTCCGGATCCGGGTCACCGCGTTCTTCCTCTGCCCATCCGACCCACCATCCACCTTTCCAGCCCATTCCCCTCACAAGCTTCAGCCCATTTCACTGGCGACCAGCGTTCAGCCTCCCGACCACGACCTGCCGACCCAGCTTCCCTTTTCTTGCCCCTTTTTGCCCCCTAAATTTATTTAACCTTCCAAAATTACCCCTTTCATGCCCTAGCAGCCTGGAGGGAGATTCAGGGAGCAAAAATTTCGTGCAGGCTTGGGCAGAAAAACAGAGGTTAGGGCTTGAACTGAGAAGGAGAAAAAAGAAGCTGAACAGAAAACTAAGGAGAATCCGGGAAGAAGAAAACCCAAGGAACAGCCACCCATTTCCCATCTTCATCATCATCATCATCCTCATCCTCCATTGTTCCTTCATTATTGTTCAGCCCAAGAAGCCAAGGCTAGGACTTCAATCATCTCTTTCATTATAAAGTATTGTGCACTTTAATCTCTATTTTTATTTAATGTCAATATTTTTCATTGAAGATTTGATTTATTTCCTTAGCATCATGAACTAAATTAATTGCCTAGGGTTTTGATGTAGATTGGCTTGAATGTTGTGATGTTAATTTGGGGTTTTTGTTATTAATTGCTATTCATTAATTTTTGGGTATTATGTTGTGCTCTTAATGCTTGTAATGATTTGATCACCCATTACATGATTTTAAAAATTGTTTAGTGCATGAAAGTGACTTGATAATTTTGGAAAATACAACATAGTTGTTTTGGGTTTGGTTAATCTAAGTTATTAACCCTCTTTAAAATAGTCAATTGGGGTTTTGTGTGTGGACGCGATTAATTGGATAAATTCATACGAAGCGAAAGCCCGTGAATTTATACCGTTAATTAGCACCGTTATACGAAGCGAAAGCCCTTAACAGTGATTTTTGAATCCCCGACTTCCAAAAATAGAATAGTTTTAATAGCAACCCCTTATTAAATCACAACGGAAGAGCCAATTGAAAATCAAAACCCTAGATCCTCTCTCATTGAAGCCAACCTCAATTTAATATTGCTTTATTTAAATTCTTGTTTTAGCATAATTAGTTAGTTAATTCTCTTAAATTCGATAGTCTAAATATAGTTGAAATTGCAACATACTTGGTACTCACTAAAAATAACCAAATTGCTTCCTCGTGGGATCGACACTCTACTTACCACTTTATTACTTGTTTGACCGGGTAATCTTGCCCGTGTTGCGTTCGCGCGACCAACAGCGAACACATCCAAGCTACTCTGGAGTTGCCTGACCAAACTAGCCCGAGCTTCAACTGAAAGTGCCCTACCAATCTTTATCTTCTGCTCGGGATAGGCTGAATTGATCACAACTCCCTCAAGCTCGTCCTGGGCTGTAAACTTGGGCTCATCCCACATCTGCAGTGTGTCGCATTCCACCTTTTCATCCTCCTCGGCCTGAGTTTCTGCCCTATCAAGCTGATCCAACTCCATATCAACAAGTTGCTCGACTTGTCCCCCCGACCCCATCGTCGGCAAAGGACAAGTGCTCTCCCTTAGCAATCGCTGCTCGCCCTGAGCCGAAGTCTCACCAATCGACAAAGGTCCCACAGTTACGTGAGACTTTTCTTTGTTACTGATAGTGACCTTCTGCTCGATATCCTCAAGAGTCAGCTTCTGCTTCTTCCTCTAGCTATCCGAACATATTCCGGCACTACCTGCGGTTGACTCTTCAGGACCCCCACCCCTTGATATGTATAAAACTTTGCCCGCTAGTGGGGGATAGAGGCGACCATCTGAAACTTAGTCATGCTGGGCACCCTTAAAATCATGTTACAAGGAGATTTCAGGTCGATCACCATGAAGGTAACCTTCTCTGCTTTGGTGCGACTGCCTTCACTAATAAAGACTTCGAACTCGATTGTGCCTTTAACCAACACCTTATGATTGGTGAAGCCTTCCAGAGTTCCTACATAGGGTTTGAGGCATTCATCCTTCAACTCTAAACCCTAGAAACAAGAATAGTACATCACATCCCTGCACGCTCCTGTGTCCACGAAAATCCTATGCACCACCCAGCCATCAACCAGAGCTGAAACGATCAAAGACTGCTCCCCAGTTATGCTACTCGCCAGCTCGATGCGAGTAAGCTGTATGGACTTCTCCCCTGCCTGCAAAGTGGCCGAGCAATCCACCACATTTGACAAAGAATAAATCTGCTTGCCCAGCCGGGTGAGTGTAGGTTCCTCATCCATGATCACATTTATTACTCCCTGAATTGGGGGTGCATCTCTGCGAGGGTCATTCCCCATATTATTCCCATCTCTCTTGAACCGGTCCAACCGGCCTTCATTTATCAGCTTCTGTATGGCCTTCTTCAACGGCCAACACTCCTCCATGGTATGCCCATAATCATCATGATATGCGCACTTTTTAGACCGATCCCTGGAATTTGATATCTCAGGATTCATGCGCGGTTCCCGGGAAGCTCATCTCTGATTTCATACATTATATCCTCTCGCAATGTATTAAGCGGGGTAAGATCACCTTCCCGAAGAAACTCCAGGGGACGGTCATACCACGATTTGCCTCTATTATATCCACCCCATGTAGCCTGGCCGCTATTCTTGGCATTGTTTCCAGTACCACCGGCCTCTGTGCTTTCTTTCTTCTTTTCCTTCTTCGCGGTCTCCCCCGCACACCACTTTTGAGCCCTCATTAACATTTCTGCCTGCGTTTTCGGCTCCCTCATGCTTAGCTCTGACCTCAGGCCTCCTTCTCCCTCGAGCAAACCCGTCTCAAAACACAAGGTAACCTCCTGCTCGGAAAGACCAGGAACTTGCTCTAGCATCTTCGTAAACCGCTCTAAATAGCTTGAAGTTGACTCATGGGCTCCATGTTTCACCTTAGAAAAATCCGTTCTTGTCTTCGCAATGGCCCCCGAGGTCCCAAAATTGGCCAAAAACTTTGCCACAAATCAGCCCAATTGTTAATAGATCTTCAAAGAAGAGCTCCCATCCAAGTCAATGTTTTTCTCTGTAACGAGCCTACAAAAGCTCGGATCTTTAACGCCTCATCCGAGGTCACCAGGCCGATCTGTGATTCAAAGGACATCAGCCAATCCCTTGCCTTGGTCTTCCCTGCATACTCCTTAATGTTGGGGAAGATGAGACCTTGAGCTAGAGGAGCATTCTCAATCCAAGAGGCCAAGGGACTAGCTAGCTGAAGTGCCCAAAAATTTTCCGTCCAGGGCCTTGCCTTGCTCCCATGCTTCCATTCGGCGCTTCAACTCTTCAAACTCCTGCATATTAATGGTTGCAGACAAACCACCCACGGACTGAGGTTGTACCCCGGGCACAAGAGGGGTATGTGGGGGGCCCATAGCTCCCATAGCCTGAGCTATGCCCACGGCCTGCGCCACTTGTGCCTTGGCTACATCTGCGACCTATGCACTTGTTCTGGAGCTACCCCTACCCCATTTTTTGGCCATTATGTTGGGGCAACTCATGCCTTCCCCTAGAATGGTGTGATGGTGACTCTTGTCTATGAACCTGTGACCTTCCAGGTGAAGGTGTCCGAAGCCAACGTGCATGTGACCTCCTGGGAGATGGAGTGCGATGCCTGTGAGCATGCGACCTACGCGGGGATGGCGAGCGATGGCGGCGAGGATGCGACCTTTGCAGAGAAGGTGATTTTCGATGGTGACGAGACTGGGCCGAATCCTCTCCTACCCGTGGGCCCAAGCGAGAATGCACACTTGGAGCAACCCTGTGACTGGCCCGCCCCTCTTGCTGTTTATGCCCCTTATTTGACTCACGCTCGCGGAGCTGTGAAGGAACTTGAACCGGGTGTTGAGGATTTCTCCCCGACCGAGAGACACTAGCAGCTTGACTAGGCGCAGGCATGCCCGGAAGGGGCTCCAGTTCAATAGGCAATGAAGGCTTTCCCATAGCAATTAACTGCTGGTTCAATTGGTGCATCTGTCCCAAATATATCGCCTCTGGCGTAAAGCCTCCTCCCGGAACTCGTTGGCCAAACCAACGGCCGCGACGACACTCCTGGCTAAAGAATCCAGTCCCCGTCATTGATTAAGCTGATGACGAGCGTCATGAAGAGGTGGAGGTGGAAGGTTATTATCATCCTGAATGTCCATTCATCGCCATATCTGAAACTGGTAAAGTCGTCGGAAAATGAATCTGTGCTAGCCAAATCTTTGTTTCTCGATAACGGAACCAACTGATGTGTCCAAAATAATCCTCGGACACACTGGGCTTAACAAACTGGATATCTGGCTTTCAATTTTATCCAAAACCTTCAAGGCCCAAACCTGAAATACAAACACCAACTGTGAACTGGGCAGGGGCTTACCCTGCAAATGCGCTCCAACGTGTGAATCAGTAAACACTCAATTGAGTAAGCAATTTGAAAGAGTTTAACCTTGGTTAGAAAATCACGTACCTCCCTCCTTCATTTTGAGGGGATTATATAGCCTAGTTGGAAAGTTGGAATAACTTCACATTCATTGCTGGAGCGTGTAAGTCGGGCACATTAAAAGCCACGTCCAACTTAACGGCCACGCCTTGAATGTGAAGACGAGTTTCCCGGAGATAACTACCCACGTCCACGACGACCGTTACTGAGTTACCGTGCACAATGGGCATGCTTGACTCAACCCTTCTTCCATGCTCGCTGCATATTTTCTTGCTGGGTATTTGGTCCCAGCTCGCTACACACTTAGCCCCTAGGTTTGTGGAGATTGGGTACTCATATACCAGGTCACAATGGTTAAAGATTGGCCGCTGCTCACCCATGATTCAAACTCGGACCATATGGAATGCCCGCGTCTCGCTTGTGACTAGAAGAAGCGTGCTAGGCACGTGACCGGTGCATGGGCCTATTGGGCCAGGCAGTTCAACAGGTTCATGTGATTTTTTCTTAATGTGTTGCAATTTTGTTCTTCCCCATCTAATCTATTAACTACAGCTCTTGTGTGTGTGTGTGTGTGTGTGTGTTTTTGTTTTTCTTTCCATCATAAAATTGTGCTTAAAATTAAACCTAAATGGTTAATTTTTGTTAAAAACTTAACATTAAACATGCAAATGTGGAGCTTGTTGACCCCATCATGATGTGTTGAAAATTTAAAGATTGCTCTCTATACATGTAAATGTGGACTTTCTTAGATCCATATAGGTCCAACAAAGTCTACATCAACATGTTAAAAAAGAGTCACTTAGAGTTTGGAGATCATATGACCTCAATAGTCATTGAAGAATAATCATCCTGTTAAAAGAGTTAACTGATTACCAATTCCAATTCTAATTTTCCAATTCTACGTTTGCAAATGAACCAATGAATTCAGTAGGTTCATCTTCATAACTATAAATATCGATGTCTTCTTTTATGTTTGGAAAATTTGGCAACTCACTAAGTTAACTGATCCTGAATGAAGATCGTTTATAACTTTTTTAATATCCTTGATGTGCAACACCTGAACAAAAGCTTGAGGCTTTGAATTTGGCAGAGTCGGTTAGAGCATGTACAAGAGCTCCCCATTTGGGGAGCTTAAACTCCATTTTTTTCTATTTTATTACAAAAATGCCATTAAGCTCCCCACTTAAGCTCCCCAATAAAAATATTCTTTCAACAATGCACAAACTCCAACACTTTTATATACTCCATCATCTTTATCTCCACTAATTTAATATTTTTATAGAAAAATGGCTAAAAATTTGAAAAATTCATAGAAATTTTTTCTGATATCCAAATGAAACAAACCAAGTCTCTATTTGTAGGTAAAAATGTTTACTTTAATACAGAAAAAAAAAATATTTTTAAAAATAATTTATGGCTGAAAATTGGCAAAAAAAAAAAAAGAAATAAGGAAAGAGAAAATGATGATAAAGCATAAAGTTGTCAGGAAGGGGCAGGGAAGACTGACTTTGTCTTCAAAAAATTTTCTCAAAACTCGGTGTTTTGGGCTTCTTTCGGCTTAAACGACGTCGGCTGTTTGAGTTTTTTTTTTTTAAGATCAGGAGCTTCTTTGGCTCCGAAAAACACTTTATGCTTAACTAAGCACTTTTGTGGAGCATTGTTATTTAGTAGAATCTGAAAGAATCCCATTAAGCTTCTCTTAAAAACTACCGTTGTTAATGGTCTTATATCTATTGAGGCTATGATTTTGGCAGAGGATCTGATCCTATTCCAATTGACAGGTAAGCAGTCGTGTTTGTTGGATCTTTAATTAATGCATAATAGTTCGTTGTTGACAAATTCATATTCTTATGACAAAGCTTTTCCCCCTTGGAAATTAGTCCATGCCATGTGGATTATTACTTTGCTTGCAAAGTTCACTATAAGTTTTATAACAATGAATCCATATATCTGTCTTTACTTGTTCATTTTTTCATGATTTCTTCTCGTTTTGTTTGTTAGTGTGTGTATTATATATATATATATATATATATATATATACATATATATATATATACATATATATATATATATATGAGAGAGAGAGAGAGAGATTTCTACTTAGGTGAAGAAGTAGAAGATGAAATTTGCATGGCAGACACCTTAATTCTTTGTCCATGACTCCATTCATGATAGACCTATATCTTAAGAACTGAAAGTTACATATAGGAAACCATAATCAGTTTACTTTTTCTTTCCTGTCTTAACCAAAAACAATAGTCCAGGCCACGCAGAAAGTTACATATAGGAAATTAGTCCAGACCATGTAGAAAGTTTTCATTATGGTGGATCTATTGCTCCAATACTTTTTCTTTCCTTTTCATTTGGAGTTGTGTGTGTGTGTTTTCCTTTTCATTTTGGGGGTGGGTAGATTGATACTGTTAGTTTATTTTACCTCAGTTCTTGATATTGTTAGTTTATTCCACCTCAAACAGGGTATAAAAGTTGTAAGCTGCATCAGCTTTTTTCGTAATATTATTCCTATGCATCGCTTCCAACCTGCATCGCAACCACCAAGGTGATGGTTTACATATTGTGTTTTACTCGTGAAACAATATGGTGATCAAGGTTTAATTTCAGCAATTTTTATTTATATCCGAGAACATCCTTGACATAGATCTAATTTGATGTGATATTCAGTTCTGTGTATTCTTTGTTGTGTGTATTTTAAACACATCTGCACTTTTTTGAAAACATTGTAGATTGTAGTTTTTGCTTACTTCGGATTGCTATCATAGATAGATTCAGCGTGTTAGATTGTAATTTTTGCTTACTTCTAACAATCAACTTTGTTAGATTGTAGTTTTTGCTTACTTCTAATTGCTATCATTGATATATTCAGCATGTTTCTTGAGAGTTTGATTCAACATGCATGAATCAAAGCAGTGGCTGACCGCTGACCCACGATGTTTCCCCTTTTATGGTTACAAAGAGCTAAGCAGACCTAATACAGAACAAGGGACAATAAATAAATAACATTGCATAAACCAGAAACTTTGAAATAGCTTGCTGGAAAACAAGGACATATAAGAATGAATCACTTGAAGTTGGTATTACTCATTAGGAACAATAAAATCCAGGGGAGGCCCAACCAAACAAAACTCGAATTACCTGAAAAATTAACATGCTAAGGATTCAGGAAAAGTGTTCTGCAACTCAACAGACTTATAAGTGTTCTGCAACTCAATAGGTGGGAAGTTATCAACTTCTGTTTTTGATTTGCTTATTTACTACTGATTAATTCGTGTTATTCAAATTTACCCTTTCCATGAACCAATTTAATCCCCTCACTTTTACTTTTAGTATAAATTGTATAATAGAACTATTGAAGTGATAACAAAAGAAAACACTTTGAGTATATTCAAATTTCTCTTGAATGTATTTGTCATGGAGCAATTTTAAATGTTTTTTAGTTCAAAGTGCATATAAGTTTTGCGTGGGTATTTGCTTTAGCAGTCTAGCAAATTGTTAGCTTCACCCATCAACACAAGATTCCAATTTTCCTTCGGTAGACTCTCCTTGGGCTGTTGCCACAAGAGACTAACTTCTAAAATATAAAATTCATAGACCAATATAACTTAGACTGGGGGAGCATCTGATTAGCCAATTAAATCCTGGAATTAGCAGGTTCTCTGCCATGATGTTCGGATACCCTGTCCCGTCTTTTTATTGATCTCAACATCCCATGAAAGAAAATTGAAATATGTCATCGTTAATGTATATCTTGACATAATTATTTACACATATAAAGATGTGCATACATAAATCTTGGCCTAAACGTATGTGTTCACTTATGCTAACTGTGTGTATAAAACTTGATTTGAGTTTGACCAGCATAAACATACTAAAAAGATGTGACATTAATGTGCTTGGCTGGCTATTGGCCTAAAGAAAGTCTGTATAAGCAAGTTCTTGAAATTGTCATTACATGGGAACAATAGTGGTTGCTGGTAGAGCAAGAGTTGTTACTGTTGGAGTTGGCTCAAAAAAGATTCTTGCATTAAAGTATAAAAATATTATTTCAGTTCGAAAACAAGCACCCTTTCTGCTATTAACATGAAAATATGTCCTTTAAGGCATCTTCCCCGAGCACAGACAGAAAGGAAAAGACTTGCTGCTCCTTGTGGGATCCATCAAGACGCCCTTCTTCGTTCGATTTCATTCTTCTGTCTGGCTTTTCACTGTTTCCTGAGGAAAAACAAAGAGTTACAATAGTTCTAGCTTTTCACTCTTTCCTGTAATCTTTACAGCTTGAAGTGAGTGATTCAGTAGGAATAAGAATATGTGCTCTACTTCATTCCTACCAGTCTCTTCCTTTCTTTATTTACTAGACCATATTCCTACCGTAGCTGCTAGGTGACGAAGGTCCTGCCTATTTGTTCTATTTCAAGCCGATAGCAAAGGGACTAAGGATTCCAAGGGCGATCGAGATAAGTGAGCACACACCAACCATTATTAAGAAGCTAGTACGATCTTTTCTGAGCTAATGAAAGGCTTTGTCTTCATGGTAGGGTTCATAGCCTCATGCAATTCAGGGTGCTGCTTTAGCTTGCTTTAGGGATTTTTCATTTTGCTTGAATTCCTTCTTGCTTCCTAAAAAAACTATGTAATAATAAAAAATAGTCAATGTATTTAGCTAGATATACTCGGGTAATTCCAGAGCTCCATGGTTAACTTTTTTTTTGTTATGGCAACACTATATCTTGCCTGACTTTGGTGCATTTAGTACATCAAGGTACAACTGAATACAGCTATGACAGCTATACTCAGGTAATGCCAGAACTTCATGTTTATTTTTTATTTTTTTTGGTGTTGTAGCTACTAGGTTCGTAGATTAGATCATTAGAATTTGGACTCTAAATTCCATATTCCAAATGATCCAATTATGTCCTGATTATGGGTTGTGTTATACTGAAACCAACAAAGAGACTACCTCGATCAGATGAAATTAGAAATTAACACACTTTAGGAACAAATAAGCTATCGTGTACAAAGGAGCACGACATCCTTTAACTAAAAGAATTTTTCTTGCATACTGGAGGTTCTTGATCTGTGAACCGTTCGTAGAATTTCAAAAATTGTTGGAATCCTATTGTCCTTGTCAGTTGTCAGGGGCAATGATTATGATATTGTACAAAGGACTCATAATCAGAAACCTAGGGCATCCTCTTATTGATCATTTAATAAGAATCACAAAAATTCACCAGAACTGGTTGAAGGTCCGGTTCTAGTAGTCATGAGTTGTACAGGGGATCTTTATGGTAGATAATGCAGGTTCTTAGCTTCTGCTCTTCTCCAATTGACCTGAAATTAGTTTATAATTCCATTGATTATTGCAGAATATCTTTGCAGGAATATACAATGAAACGAATACAAACTACAACTTTCACTTGCTACAAGCGTTAACCTTATTGGAGCAGCACAATCGGCTGTTTTGGCAGCGATTATAGAGCACAAGCGAGCTAATTTGACCATTGGTTTCAACATAAGGCAAGTAGGACAAAATTGGAATCATTTACAATAAATTTCATATTTAATAAAAAGATGTTATCAAGCATGTTAAAGATAAACATGAAATTTTGAACTTTATTAAAAAAACAAATCCCCCTTTACTTTAGTCTGGTTAGAGCATTAAGTCCTAGATGCGAGCTGACGGTAGAAAAACAAGGTCTTTATGCCTAAAGTTCTACTCAAATAGTAGCTTACTGATTATGCTTTTCCACTAGTTGAAAGCCAGAACTACTCTTTTCCGTCCTCAAGAGAAAAAAAAAAGCTAAGCCTGAATGCTCGAGCTGGAAACTACTGAAATGGAGTCCCGAAAATTGCATTTTACAGGGGAAGAAAGCGGTAAGCGTGGTGAGGCATAACTAGAAGGATATTAATTTAGTTCACTTTTTTGTTCAAATGGCAGCAGCATGATCATCAAGTGCAATGACTGCTCTGGCTGTCTTGCCTAAATGATGTTGGGCTCATCAACCTTCTTTATTGGAGTACATTTTTTCTCTTTGCTCTCATTCTTATATTCCAGCTTGCTATTGGCACAAAAGTTCTTGAATACCTTACACCTATGTATGTATGCTTCATCAGCAGTCTTAAGGAAACTTTGGCAGCCATGTGCAACTTAGCTATTTTTGCTAGATGTTCTAGGCATCATGTTCCATTTGTGGTGGCTGCAGTTATTGTTTATACATGTTTTTCCAATCTTTTTAGTTGTTTTGTGGTTTTAATCCCTTTGCTATGTTATGATAAATTCCAATCTATGGGAGTCTATTGGATATGTGAGGGCACACCATCGTTTAGGATCTCTTCTCCTTAGGTAACAATGGTCATTAAATTTTCTGTCATTTTAGTATAATTTTGTTCACGATGGTTTAGATACCATATAAAGGAATCTCGATTGTTGCTAGAGCGCCTAATTGGTGTCTGTTAATCTTAAGTTTCTGTGGTGGTCTGCCTGTTTCTTTTGTTCTTACTATTGTCTTGAGTAATTGGATTCTTTTTTTTTTTGTTCTTACTATTTATTTTTACTCTATTTTTCAGTTCTTGTTGGAGGAGTTATTGTTATCTCCTTGTCTTCTCACTTGGGTTTCTGTCTGTTTTACCCTCTGCAACCACATATATAGGATTCCAATTTTTTCACAACCTTCTTTTTTCTTTCTTTTTCTGGTGAGTTAGGTTGGTAATTATTGTCTTTAATAAGTTTGGTTTATGAATTTGACTATAGATTCAGTATTTTGTTTTTTAGGGTTGCTTCAGATCCTGCATCAAACATCTTGAGTGGCAGTAGCAGCGCAAGTTATTCCTCACTTGGAAGTATGAAAAAAGATTTCACATAAACCCAACAATTTGAAGATAAACTTTATGAAAAACATAGCAAATGAAGGAGGATATTCAAAAACAAATACAAGTTGACAATGCAGCGGAAATGAAGGAAATCAAAGTTGATTTCAAGCTAATGCCGCAAGAAAAAATTTGATCACTTAGAGTCCAACAACCTCCACCAACGTCTATGTAGTTTGACGGTTAGACAATGCATTTTGTTAGTCACTTGGGGCCTCTCAACATCCTCCACACTTCCATGTAATCCTCCACTTTGACAATGACTTTTGAATGAAATGTTTGAACTTGAGTTGCTTTAATTGTTTGATTTCAGATTTATATTTTTTTTTTGTAAAATGTGAAATGTTCAATCAAGTACAATACTATATATCCATTATTTGTAAAAAACAAATATTTCAGAATATAAATTTTGCAACGAAATCTTTTGTTGCAATAATAATTTTAAAAAAAATTCAATTACGAACTAGTAACAGAAATATATAAACATTGTAACAAAAAAGTATGTTGCAATAATTCAACATAAAAGTCTGTTGCAAAAATGCAACGGAAAAGTGTTGCGGGAACTCAACGGAAATGTCTGTTGCAAAAATGCAACAGAAAAAATTAGTTGCTACTTGCAATGGACGTGAAATGCTCTTGGGAAGCACCTTTGCAACTAAAAATTTTGAAATTGTAACGCTCGATTTTCGTTACAATATCATGCAACAGAATAAATACGGTTTCACAAAATTTGCAATGAACGTTTTCCAAACCGAATAATGTGAGCTTGGTAGTAGATGTAGGAGTAGGGGTACCAATTATGTAATGGTAACCGATGAAGATTTTTGCAGGTAATTTATCTGCTTACTAATCGTGTCGATGGTAATATACATGTTCAGTTTCATTGTAATTTTAATTCTAATGATCTACTTCAGATTAAGAAAACAATTATTTTCTTCAAAGCAAAATCGTGTTTTCTAAGTTGTTTTAGGTATTGCACTATTTTCTATTTTATATTATAATCCCCCTTTGTGTTTTTATGGAAGGCAATGTTTGGACTTTGGACATCTTATGCATTGTTCTGTTTTAAATTTTTTGTTTATTTTGTTGCCTTATGTTAGTCTATTAGGTATGACCAACTTAATAAATGCTTTGTATTTCGCTTTTAAAACTTAATTATATTACATTTTTCTTCTTAATTTTCATATCGTTGCAAGTTACTGATATATATATTTTATATTATTATCGTAACTTGATCTATTAATCAAAATGAAAAATGTTTATATTTTATATGAAATTTATGAATTAATTGTAAATTCTTTTTAACCAAAGAAAATCATTCGTCTTGTGTTCAAAATATATGAGAGGATAAAATAATAAAAACTATAATGTACTTATGAACAAAAATTAACCCTTAGATTGACATATATTTTTAGATGAAATTAATTAAAATAATTAAAATACAATATAATATATAGGACTCGTCTATATTTGGTATATTCTTGTAGGCCAAGTTATTTGTAATTACACGCATTGTATGTTTAAATTGATTCGCACCGTAAAGAGAAGCGCAAACCACGTATTACTTCCTACAGAGAGATGGCAAATTGGGCTGTACGGACGCAGAAGACGGCGAGGAGGATGTGGGAGCTTGGTTTTTCTCCTGTACTATTATCAAACAGACCCGGCGTTGTTGCCAATAATGCAATTTCGCCTTTCTCCTCCATAAGATCTGCTACTGCCAATCGGCGGCTTCTTGGCAACGGCGACAACAAAGTAAGTGGTGTGTTTCCCGCGTCCCTTCGTTTTTTTTGTAGTTTTGCCGCCCATTCAATAACACTACAGCACCACCACGAGGAAAGAGAAGAATCGGTGCTCGCGCCGGAACCGGAGCCAGAAAGGTCAACGTATCCTGTGCTAATGGTACCTGGTCCAGAAATTCAAATGGAAGCAGAAGATAATGATGAGTATTATCACTATTTCCACTTCGCTGACATCGAAGAAATTGAAGAAATAAGTGTAACAGAAGAAAGAAAGGTTCAAAAGGTAAGAAGAATTAAGAAGAGGAAAATTTTTGGTGCAGGCAAATATGATTGCGTCGGTTCATCCCATGGATGGCTTGCAGTCAAGAACCCCAATTTTTTGAATATTTACTTTGTTAACCCCTTAATTCATTCCGATGACATTCATCAAGTTTTCCGGCTACCGCCCATTCCGGCCAACAATTTGGAGGGGGGTGGGGGCGGTGTTCCTTTTATACAGAAGGTTGCTCTGTCATCTCCTCCAAACGAGGATAGGTACATGGCAGCCGCAATTTACGGTCCTGGTCGTGATGTTGCTTTCTACGAAAGCAAAGACCAGACTTGGTGGACGCCTGGCGGTGGTGTTGGTGATTACAGTGATGTAATTTACTCAAAAAAAGATGGCTTGTTTTACACCATTCGAAATCCCCAAGCTAATTGCAAGTATTATGACTCCCCAATCCAAGCTTGGGACCCTTTTTCCCGCCGATCCACTTGGATCCATCCTTCCTTCGATGAACCCCAGCACCACTTTCTTTCAGATAGAGCTTTAAAATATCCCTTTGGACTTCCAGCACATGTTGATGAGAAACGGTACTTGGTCGAATCATCGCCGTCCGGTGGCGGTAGTGGTGGGGATCTTTTCTTGGTTTTGAGGTACATCTGTAAATATGTGGATGAGGACCTTGATATCTACCCGCCGGAGGACTATGATATTGATTATCCTTTTGTCACATACAGGACTTTAATTATCCATGTATACAAGCTGAATCGCGATAATGATGGAAGCTCTTACTGGGTAAGACAGCGTGATGATTTGTGTGGTCAATGTTTTTTTGTGGGAATGAATCATTCGTTCTCGGTCCCGGTCCCGGTCCCGGAAGAATCAGTGCTAGGTAAAAATTGTGTCTTCTACAGTGATGATTGCTTCGATAAGATGCACCTTGTTTCGGATTCTGGTGGTCACGATAATGGTTATATTCATGTTGGCGATCCCATGTCCCGTATCTTCTATAATAATGATCTCTCAAAGTATAAACCCCCACCCTTTTGGCTTGATGTTCTATCCCAACCTTGATATTGGTAAGTTGATACTGTATGTTTTTTCTCAATTCTCAATTTTTGTTATGGTTATTTGCAGTTTGAAAGCTGATGAAGAGAAACTAGGCTTTTGAGGTTTCTCATGTTAGATTTTATTATATCCTTGGAGAGAAGAGAATAAAATAAGGTTTTAGATTATCACCAGTTATGATTTATGGGTGCTAGAGGCTAGAGCTACTTATGTCTAAGTATTAGTATGGATAAATTTTAACTACACTATTTATTGTTGCCACTTGCTATCCATTGTAAGGGTTTTCACGGTATTTAATGAGTATCTCACTCATTAACAAAGGATCTTCCCAATCTTTCAAAAAAATTATTTGAATATTCAATGGTAGTCTCTGAAAGAGCTACCCATATTTTCGCAAAAAGTAGAAAAGTTGTTTCCCTTCCGTCCCAGCTGGCTCTCTCTTTATGCCAATTTTTTATTTAATCATATTTGCTATTCAGAATATATATATATATAGAAACTTGGTTTGACTCATTTGGACATCAAATGATTTTGGCAAAGACTTATGTAGAACGATCTTACGGATCCTAAATCTGTAAGACGGAGCCTCATTTAGAAATTCGCGGGTTAATAAGTAAACTTGTTATTAAAATTCATAAAAATGGGCCAGTTGAGTTGGTCCTTGCTAAACTTTAAAGACTTGGCTCAAGGGGGTTACGGGTTCGAAATTCCTTAGCTACCAAATTATGATTTTATGATCATTTTCTCTATTTCAAGGCTCTTCCACTTTCAATGTTCAATTCTCACGTTTTTAATCACTGTTGTTAGCCATCCACAAGATCAATTGGCCAGATACTTGACATATCCTAACGAACTTATAAATGAAAATTTATTATAATGACACATTTAATGTGACACATTTTAATGTTAAAAGTGATACTATAAATAAAAATTTATTATAATTTTTATTAAAATACAAAGTAACATTCTTAATACTAAAAAATGACATATTTAATACTAAAAAGTGACACTTTTAATACTAAAAAGTGACACTCTTATAATACTAAAAAGTAACACTCTTGATACTAAAAAGTAACACTCTTATAATACTAAAAAATGACACTCTTAATGCTAAAATGTGACACTCTTAATTCTAAAAAGTGACACATTTAATATTAAATGTGACACTATAAATAAAAAATTATTATAATTCTTATTAAAATACAAAATAACACTATTAATACTAAAAGGTGACACATTTAATACTAAAAGTGACACTCTTAATACTAAATAGTGACACATTTAATACTAAAAAGTGACACTCTTAATACTAAAAAGTGACACTCTTATAATACTAAAAAGTGATCCTCTTAATACTAAAAAGTGACACTCCTAATACTAAAAAGTGACACTCTTATTACTAAAAAGTGACACTTTTATTAATAAATAGTGACATTCTTATTACTAAAAAGTGACAAATTTAATACTAAAAAGTGACACTCTTAATACTAAAAAGTGACACTCTTAATACTAAATAGTAACACTCTTAATACTAAATAGTGACACTCTTAATACTAAAAAGTGACACTCTTAATACTAAAAAGTGATCCTCTTAATACTAAAGAGTGACACTCTTAATACTAAAGAGTGACACTCTTAATACTAAAAAGTGATCATCTTAATACTAAAAAGTGATCTTCTTAATACTAAAGAGTGACACTCTTAATACTAAAAAGTGACACTCTTATTACTAAAAAATGACACTCTTAATACTAAAAAGTGACAAATTTAATATTAAAAAGTGACACTCTTAATACTAAAAAGTGACACTCGTAATACTAAAAAGTGACACATTTAATACTAAAAAGTGACACTCTTAATTCTTTGATTCCTCTTTACCATGACTCTCTCATTTTTTAGTATTAAAAGTGTCACTTTTTAGTATTAAATTTGTCAATTTTTAGTATTAAAAATGTCACTTTTTTAGTATTAAGAATATTAGTTTGTATTTTAATAAGAATTATAATAAATTACTCTTTATAGTGTCACTTTCAACCTTAAAATATATCACTTTTGTCTTTTCAATGTGTCACGTTTGGTTTTAAACGTGTCATTTAGTATTTCGTTAAAGTCCATTAAGATCCGTTAAGTATCTCAAGGCAATTGATGCTAACGGGGCTGACAAAGGTTTAAACTGTAAGGCGTGGAAAATATAAGAATTACGGTGGCAAACCTTAAAAGTGCAGGGGCACCGAAGCAAAACAACACATTTCTGGCAATAAAATTTAATTTCCGGCGCTAAGAAGTTTCAAACCACAGACCGCACTAACAACTAAACCTTATGCATGTTATGCAAACCACCCTCGCCTAGTTTACCTATTGTGAATTTGTATAACATATTATTTATTTATTATGAACTACGAATTTTTAAATGGGCTCCGTCTTGCGAATAAGGATCCTGTAAGACCGTCTTATAGGAGACCACCTCAATGATTTTTAAATTTTTTTGAAGTTATTGGAGATAAAGATGGTATGATATAAAAAATTATTGAGTTTTGTACCAAGCTGATGTATAAATTTTTTTGTTTTGGTAGTTTATGGGTGTCAAATAGATTTTTATATTCATTTTTAATGAGTTGAGTATTAAATGGGGATCAAAGGTGATCATTTGTTTTATATGCTCTAAGGCTATATACATGGCCTAAATTGACCTTTTTAAAGTAATTAATCATTTACTATATTATTGTAATTAACTTCATTTTTCTTTTATTTTTTAATAAAGTTAATTTACTCAATCAATCAAGAACATTAAACGACCTCTAAACGCTAAAGTACCAAGACCTTTTCAAAGCAAATGGAGTAATTCTTTTAAAAATGATCTACTGGTGCCTTTTGGGATGTAAAATCTATAATATATATATATATATATATATATATATAGGGACGGATCCAGAAATATTGTTGATCAGTGTCCAAAATTTTAACTATTAGTCTATTACATAAAAAATTAATTAAAAATTACAATTGTCCTTTACGCGTTTTCATACGTTGAAAACGCGTAATTACATCATCATCACTAATATTCATTAACAACTTTTTTCGATATAACATACAAGAGAATCATTTAAAATTGATCGACATTCGATTGTAAACCGCTTTGACAATATTCATCGCAGAGAAGCATCTTTCCACGCTTGCTGTTGCTACTAGCAAAATCAACGCAAACTTCAAAAGCCGATACAACAGCGGGTACGACAAGTATTTTTTTGTTTGCACTAGCAATGTAGATAAATCACAACGCCCCTTCAATTGACTGAATATGTTATCTGTTCGCACATCAAGAATATATGTCTCTAGTTGATTCTGAAGAGTCATACGTTCAAATAAAGAGAAGTCATGAGGATAAAATTGAGTCATTCTTATCAATGTTGCTATATTAAAATCACCAAAACCATTACTTGGACTCAAACTAGCAACACAATGAAGCAACTTCGAATTAACCTCATTGAACCGATCATTAATCTCCAAAAGTCGTTGATCCATAACGGCATAAAAACATTTCACACGATAATGAAATTGTTAGAAATGTTACTTTTACGCCGAGGATTTCAAGGATTAACATATTCAACATTCATATCCAAACAATTAATCTTATGCATATTGCAAAATGCAGTGATCGCACCTAGAAGAAAATCCCATCCATTATCTCTTACCGTTTGCAATCGCGTCCTAGTTACTTTGACAAGTTTCATAGCATTCAAAATATCTTCATCTTTTCTTTGCAAAGCTAATGACAACTCATGTGTGTGCCCCAATATAAGCACCATTAATTGCAAATAAAA
>JABEVN020002586.1:0-7500 GCA_013146195.2 Codonopsis lanceolata
GCACGGCACGATAACATAACATGAAGCCCGGGTCTGGCACGAGCATGACGCACAGCACGATAGTAATAACATGAGGCTCGCCATGGCGCTAAAGATAGCGTACGCACGATAATAATGATCTCGAAGCCTCGAAGCCGTAGCACGAGCGCAGCGGACACGATAATGATAACATGAGGCTCGTGATGTGGCTCGGCATGGCGTCTTTATGAAATAATGACATGAGCTCGGGCGGCGCGAGCATAGCGTCTGTGAGAGCGATAATGATAACATAGCTTCGGGCACGGGAAATGATGTCTGGTAACACGATAATAATAACATGAGAGCTCGAGGCGTGAGGCGCGGCATGGCATTGCAGAGCACGATAATGATAACAAGAAGGCTCGGGCGAGGCGCGAGCATAGCGTCTTAGAGCGCGAAATAATAATGAAGCTTCGGGGCTGGGGCGCGAGCATAATGCGAGGGAGCACGATAGTAATATGAGGCTCGGGCGCGCGCGGGCGCAGCGTCTTGCGCACGCACGCATAGTAATGATCATGGGAGGCTCGGGTGTAGCCGCCGCGATGAGCGCATGCGTACCCGCACGATAATGATAACATGGCTTCTGCCGGGCACGAATAGCGTCTGCACCGCACGATAGTAATAATGAGGCTCGAGCCGCGTGGGCGCGGCATACGCCGCACGGGCACGATAATGATAACAAGGCTCGGGCCGAGGTCGCGAGCATGGCGTCACGGGGCGAGAATAATAACATGAAGCTCGGGGCTAGGGCGCGAGCATGGCAACGCGCACGGGCACGCACGATAATGAATATGAGGCTCGGGCCGCAGGCATTCGTAGCGCTTTGTGCACGCACGATAGTAATGATCCGAGCTCGGCCGTGCAGGCGCGAATGCATGCGTCTTGGCACTGCAGTATAGTAATGATCGGCTCGAAAATGAGGCGCCGTAGCGCACGCACGATAATAATGACGAGGCTCGGATGAAGCGAGCATGGAGCGCACGGACACGATAATGATAATATGAGGCTCGGCTTGCTGCTCGAGCATGGCGCACGGGCATGATAATACGATGACATGGCTCGAGCCGAGGCGCGAGCATAGCGCAGCATCTGCGAACACGATAATGATAACATGAAGCTTCGCCGTAGAGCACGAGCATGACGCACGCGCACGATAGTAATAACATGAGGCTCTGGCCGTGGCGAGCATAGCGTGCAGAACGGGCACGATAATAATGATAACAAGAGGCTCGGGTGACGAAGCGCGAGCATGGCGCAGTGCGCACGAGAAATAATAACATGATCCGCTCGGCCGTGCGTAAGCGCGAGCATGGCGCACGGCACGAGCATAACGATAATCAAAAGCTCGACCGGGCGCGAGCAAGCGCACGGGCACGATATTGACATGAGGCTCGGCCGCTCAGCATAATGCGTATAACGTGCACGATAATGATAACATCAAGCTGGCCGAGGCGGGGAGCATACGCAAGTGCACGGCACGATAGTAATAACATGATCTGGCTCGGGCCGTAGCACGCTGAAAGCATAAGCGTGCTGCGACGCGCACGATAATGATAACAAGAGGCTCGGGCCCGGGCCAAGCGGCATGGCGTCTGCACGAGCATGAAATAATAATCTAAAAGCTTGAGGCGCGATGCGTGGCGTCTTAGCGCACGCACGAATCTTTCAGCAAGCTCGGGCCGACGGCTCGAAAGCATGGGGTGCACGGCACGAAATAATATAACATGGAAGCTCGAGGCGTAGGCTCGGCGTGACGTATGGAACACGAAATAATGACATGAAAGCTTCGGCAGTGTAGAAACGAGCTAAAACGGCGTAAGCGCAACCGCACGATAATGATAACTGAAGCTTCGAGTGAGGCGCGGACAGCATGGCGTCGCGCAAGGCACGATAGTAATAATATGAGGCTCGGCGCGAGGCCTTGCGTAGCGTAGCGCACGCACGATAATGATAACATGAAGCTCTGGTAGGCGCGAGGCGCGCAGCACTGGCGGGCGATAGTAATAATCGAGGCTCGGCCGGCGCGGCGTAGCGCGTCTGGCACGATAGTGATGATCCAGGCTTCGGGTGTAGCACGGCGAAGAGCGTCAGCGAACGCACGATAGTAATGTGATCAAGCTCGAGCCGTAGCGCTGGCATAGCGTCTGTGAGCACGATAATGATAATCTGAAGCCGGGCGCGAGCATACGCGTAACGCAACGATAATGATAATATGAAGCTTCGGGCGAGGCGCGAGCATAGCGTCTGACGCAACACGATAGTAATATGAGGCTCGGGCGTGGCTCGGCGTGGCGTGCACGCGTCTGCGAGAATAATGATAACATGGAAGCTCGGTATGGCTCGGCGTGGCGTCTGCGTGGCGCGCACGATAATGATAATCTGAAGCTTCGAGGCCGCGGGCGTGGCGTAAGCTGCACGGGCACGCAGGGAAATAATGATCATGAGGCTCGGGCGTGGCTCGAGCATACGCGTGCGCACGATAACAATAACATGAGACTCGGTATAGGCGCGAGCATAGCGTCTGCACGAGCACGATAATGATAATATGAGGCTCGGGCGCGAAGCATAACGCGACGCGTGCACGATAATGATAACATGTGGCTCGAGGCGCGTAGCCTTGAGCAAGACGTCTGACGTCTGCACGAAATAATATCGGCCTTCCGGGCCTTAAGCGTAAGCGTAGCGTCTGCACGAACACGATAATAATCGGAGCTCGCCGGGCGCCAGCAATTTGACATAGCGTGTTGATGTGCACGAACCCGACTAAGTGCTTAGGTTACGGCCAAGGCTTTGAGCGGGCAAAGGCCCCTCGCCTTAGGCGAGCTTCGAAGATTACTAGCGAGGCGGGGCCAACTCGAGCAGCGACTAGCAGCAGGCATGGCCTTTCTCCGGGTTCGATTCGGCAATGGAACAAGCGATGTGACATAAATATCAGTCCATCTGCACCAGGTGCTTAGAAAGTCGTCGAAAATCGAGTCGTTCGTTGGCCGAATTGATGATGAATTCGTCGTTTGGGTAGGATATCTGGCTTGTATGTAAGTATCTGCAAAACAAACACCGTGAGTGGTGGGGGATGTCCCCCAAAACCCTCAGGCGTGAGAATCAGTACAATATCAAAATATAGGAGGGCGCGTAGCCCCCGTGTGTGGAGTGAGTACTGTAGAAAAAGAGAGAGCGTATCAGAGTCTGTCCTACTATGAGATAGTAGGGTTTATTTATACCTGAGAGGCTAGGGTTTACTTGTCATGCATGGGCCAGGCCCATGGTGTTTAGTAGTCCTGTAATGAATAATTGGTGGTGCGGTGAAAGCCCCTCGCCTACGCGAGGTCCAAAAGCCCTTTTAGGCAAATGAAATTTAGGCACTTCATTACACAAGTTTTTGGTTAACAATTTAACATCATTATAATTTTAATCAATTGATTTTGTAGATTGTGTAGAACTGGAGGACAATAGGAGAATGACTGAGTGTGAATATTAACTAGGAAGGAGGGGAAAAGAGTGAAGAGAATTGTCGATTGAGGAATAAGTAGCACCGAAAAAGTGATAATCTTTGATGAAGCTGTGAAGACCGAAGATTGTGATGCGTGAGAGAGACGAAAATGCAAGGAATTCGACATTAAAGGTATCGATTGGGTAAATTATAATTTTCCTAATTAGGTGTCTGTTGAATCTTGCATAAAAATTAAATTTGCTTAAAATCATTCCACTTGATTGTCAGCCAATCGCTTAACAAATATTTTTTTGGGTCAGCTTGTAACTGTTTGTCAGTTACTTGTTCTTATGACCATAACGTTTTAAGTGTCAGCTTGCTTTCCTTATTTGATTGAACTAATACTTGTACTGATACTTTCTCATTTTATGTTTTTGGTAGACATTCTTTCCCAGGATCTTTTGTGATCTTGTGAAGATATATTAACTGCCAAACACATTTTCAAATTCAAAATGTGTTCCTAACGGGTTACTCTTGAAGTTCACCTATAAATACCCACTGGAAGCATTTTTGAAGACACACACATATTTGAAGTCTGAAGCCATATACTTTCAAGAAATTCTCTGTGTCTTAGTCTTCTTAAAAACCATAGCTAGATAGTCTTTCTTGTATAATTCTCTCTAGTTATCGTTTAGGCAAACACTGAGTGATCCCTTTTCATATCATTTTGTATTCAGTCAGTTTGTCTCACGAGTTTGATTGTTTATCAATCATTCTCCATAAACACCGGTCTTTTGTTGTACACTGATCCATTAGAGATCAAATAGATTTTTAATAAAATTAGTGCACTTCAAAATCCAAGTCTGACCAACTTGGTAGTGGACGTCGCAGTTTATCTGTGAACCACTTCAACTGATTTGTCAGCCATTACTCATACTCATGCAGACTGACATAACACTTAAGAAGTTTTTCAACTGATTTAAGTGTCAGTCAGTTTCTAACAATTGTTTGCTTACCTGTTCTAGTAAATTGTTCTTCAGTTTCTTCTTCGTATATAGTGATCTATGTTAAACACCAACCTCTTTTGAAAACTGTTGTGTCAGCCAGCTGACCAATTTTCATTAGCATAAAAGATTTTAAAAGTATCAGCCAGCTGACCAATATCAGCTGACTAACAAAATAAATTTTCCGCTGCGAACTTTACAAGATTTACAAATCAACCCTCAAAGTTTTAAAAGGCTATTCACCCCCCCTCTAGCCTTGTTTGTTGCCTACTTGACTTACAGTTTCAATACCAACAAATATTTATAGTGAAGACTAAAATTAACAAAAACCATATATGATGGGAGTATATATAAACTTGGGGCCTCCAAAAATTAGGGCCCTTGGCGATCGCCTTTCTTGGCTTCCCCATGGCCCTGAGTTTGATCTAAAGTATGAGTTTTAGCACACTAGTAGTCCTTTATTGGACGTCGTTAGTTCCTCTATCTTTAAGTGAGCATGTGCGTAAGACCTAAGTTTTTAAGAAGATAAATTAGTCATTTCCATAGGAGCATCTTCAATCTCCCATCTTCATCCAAACCCATTTGCATATGAAGTTAATTCAATTTCTCTAAGTCCTACCTTCTGCACTGCAATTCTTTTTGAAATTCTTAATTTGTTTAATCATTTTCTAAATCGGTGCTTAATTTACTTATAATTAAATTACTTAAACTCAACAACTTAACTATATCCAACCAATCAAATGAACACAATAGGCATGCGGTTTCAAGTTCAAATTCGTTGCAACTGTGGGAGTTTTTCGTTGATAATGGTGCAGCTGAGGCTCCAAAGAAAATGTCGCTATTTTTTAAACTCTGCCTTCAGATATCATCATCAAGAGCTTCCATCATAGTTTCAAGTCATTCAAAGGAAGCACAGACAACAAACCGTGTTCCCCAAACTGTAATGTCCCAAACTCGATATTGACACCGCGGTCCCACAATATGGTCACGCCACCAACAATCAATACTTCAAAATCATAATAAATCTCAAAACTAATAATTAATAAACATTAATATCTCACAAATGTAACAAAAGTACAACCACAAAGTATCCAAACAAATCTTGAAATGAAGCCAATTGGAAAATAGTTTAATTTCTAAGGTACTAAGAATAAAAATATAAAATGTCTACAATCCTTGGAGAGTCTTCATTTGTCTACTCAAAATAACTCATCTAATCAAGTTAATTGTCACATGAAAGATAAAGAATAAGAAGAGGTGACCGAACAATGCTCAGCAAGTTCATATACAACTCCTCCGGTTACTAAGGAAGAGTTAACCGAAATAAAACAAAGGTTTTAAAATCGAAAATTGAAATATCCATAATGCGAAAGTCAAATAGTCAAAATTCAAATATTCAAATTTTAAATATATTTTTCAGGATTTTAAGTGAAAGATAAAGATACAACAAACGACTCGAGTAATCCAATTGTCACCAACCGTCCCATACCAAATGGAGACAACAGACGACTCACAAATATATATTTCCAGGATTCCAAGGGAAAGATAAAGATACAACAAATGACTCAAGTAATCCAATTGTCATCAACCGTTCCATACCGGATTGAGACAACAAACGACTCACAAATATATATTTTCAGGATTCTAAGGGAAAGATAAAGATACAACAAACGACTCGAGTAATCCAATTTTCACCAATAGTCTCATACCGGATGGAAACAACGGACAACTTATAGATACCAAGATCACTTAAGCGGTCAAAAACCTATTTGAACAATGTTCCGAAAAATTCTAAGGACCCATAAGAGTAAAGTGTTGAAAGGGTATATTCGGATAACTAATCAAAAGATCATATGGTGTAGTGTTGCCAAAAGGCTAAATGGTCACTGTATACCCAGTGCCGGGTCACCTTAACAAGCTAAATGATTACTCTATGTTTAGTGTCGAGTTGTCTTAACAGACGAAATGGTCACTCTATGCTCAATGTCGGGTTGTTTAAAACTTAATGATCATGGTAGAACTTTTCAAATAATCAAATGAATAATCAATAATTACTTTTACGTATCAAAAGTATCTTACATGAGTTTCGACAAATATGTGAGATTTACGAAAGTGTGTATAATCATGATTTCAAATAAAATGTAAGCGACGAAATTCAATTTCAAATACCGATACATGATCGACACACGTTTCAGAAGAATGTATTTATGAAAAAAAATATTAGAAGTCTAGCAATATGGAACAAAGAGTTCAAAAGACCTACACAATGTATAATCTTTTACGTCGATATGTTTAGCAACAATACTCCACAACACGTACGATCACCCTAACTTCGTTTGCCCGAATCTAAATTCAATAATGATCATGATTACTAACTATACTCGACCAATGTTACGTTAATAATTAGTAATAATTAATACTTAAAAATATTCGTAATTATCTAAATTCTTTTAAGAAAATATTTAATTTTTTTTATAACCCATCCTACTGTTTCTGCAATCATATGAATAACTTAAATTCATAATAGTAAAATAATGTTAACTAATCTATTATTAATAACGCCCCAAACTCGGTATTGGCAACGCGGTCCCACAGTATGGCTATGTCACCAACAATCAATACTTAAAAATTATAGTAAATCCCGAACTAATAATTAATAAACATTGATATCCCTCAAATGTAACTAAAATACAACCACAAAGTATCCAAACAAATCTCAAAATGAAGCCAATTGAAAAATAGTTTAATTTCCAAGGTATTAAGAATAAAAATATAAAATGTCTAACTTCCTTGGAGAGTCTTCATTTGTCTAGTCAAAATAACTCATCTAACCAAACTAATTGTCACCTGGAAGAGAACGAATGAGAAGGGGTGAGCGAACAATGCTAAGAAAATTCATATACAACTCTTCCGATTACTAAGAAAGAGTTGATCGAAATTAAACAAATGTTTCAAAATCAAAAGTTCAAATATCCCTTATGCGAAAGTCAAATAGTCAAAATTCAAGTATTAAATATATTTTCAGGATCCAAAGTGAAAGATATAGAT
>JABEVN020002586.1:12500-21033 GCA_013146195.2 Codonopsis lanceolata
ATTGTTGATGGCTTCTTGATCAGTTTATGATCTCTTGAATGCACTGCGTATAAAGACTTAGAATTGTAGAATTTCAGAGCATTTTTGGACGGACAGTTATTTTCTTCAGTCTCTAATGGCAGTATTTATAGTTGGAGCATCCTTGAGGTTCGTTGGAGAAGATGAAGTGTAACAGCTCTATTAGGTTGAATGCATTAAATGCATGGAGCTGTCTTGTAGAATTCGTCCTCACTGATACTGAGCAGGGAGTCGTGCAGAGTTGTTTGCAGGAGTTGGTAGCCGAACAATCAGAATTTCAGACTTGCAATAGTTGGTACAGATTGCAAGTGTCAGTCTGTTCACCTGCTCTGTCACTGTTCAGTAGGCGATAGTCTTCCATCTTTTCGGAAAGTAGTTCAGGCGTGTCTGAGAAGTTAGGGGATGTTTGAATTCAAATTAAAATTGATAAAGGATAAATTTGAATTAATCCACTAGGTATATGTTGACCCTCATAGGTTCTAGATTTGGTTGAGTCATCTTCTGATTCTATTGTACAGTGGCTAATAGGTATGCGTACTGATTAGTGTGGCAACTGTCTTAGAATCAAGGTTGTTTAGAACTGTTTAGTGTTAGTTAGGCGCGGATAAGCAGGCTTCAACAGCAGCCTTGGAAGAACAGCAGACTTGGAAGTCTGCTCAAGCACGAAAAATCAAGACTAGCCAAAACTTGGAATTATGTCACATAACGTCTTATTTAGATATTTTTGAAATATCTAGTCAAAATATCTTCATCGGATGTCACTCCAAAAAAGTCAACTATATACAGACAACTGTCCAGTCTGTCTCCTGAAACATGAAGTCTGAAGACATTACCTCTTTTGGCTAAGAAGACTTTCACAGCAACGCTGTAACTGAAACCTTACTTATTCTATTCGGGAATGTCTTCTCTGCAAACACTGCATCTCTGATGACTGTGCCGCATACATCCCCCAAAGCGCCGAATTGCATTCAATGCAATAGAACATTGGACACAGTCCCCTCTGCCTCAGTCCAACGGTCCAAAAGATCTCTCTAGTATTTATTCAAGTTTTGAAGATCTGAAAACATAACTCTTGCGCATTAAACATTCAAACTTCATCTTCAACACTCAAGCATTCAAGAGATCAAAAGGACAAGAACTAACACTTCACCAAACTTCCTGAAGCTGCAGATCTGCCAGTCCTTACTCTATTTCAGTTTCATCTAGTTTGCTTTTAAAAACTGTTCTTTACTTTAGCACGTGAGAGAACAATTAATCATTGATTGTTTCTCTCACCATTATACACTTGGTTGAAAACTCATTTTGTACACGATCCATTAGAGATCTTACTTATAAACCTAGTGGATAAACAAGTGCACCTTTTAAAATCCAAAGCTAACCACTTTGGTAGTGGACGTAGTACTATTCACAGTACGAACCACTTCTAAATTTTGTGTGCTGTCTGATCTGTTTCTATCTTTCTATTAACTGCTGCTATGTATCATAGTCCACTACTGAATCTGTGTTATACTAGAGCATCTTTTTTAGTCAATTCAGAACTTCTTTAGTTTTCCGCATTAACATTTCTTGTAAAATCTCTTTAAAAATCTTTCAGAAGTGTTTCAAAAAGTTTTTAATAAAAACGCAACTAGGTTATTCAACCCCCCCTTCTAGCCTAGATTGAGCCTATTTCGGGACCAACAATTGGTATCAGAGCTTAATTCTTTGAAAATTCATTTTTTCCAAGATTAACCTCTTGCGAATAGATCCTATGGCTCACTATATGCTGCCTACTTCGAATACCAGCCACGTCCCAATATTGGACGAAGGCCACTTCGAAGTCTGGAAAGATAAAGTTATGAGATACACAAACTCTATTGACAATCGTTTGTGGCAATGTGTTCTAACATGTCCTCATGTTCCAATGAAGCCCAACCTACTTGCCGAAGTAGCCAGTGGACCTCCTCGAGATACCTAAATCCATGAATGAATGGACAGACGAAGAAAGGAGGCTCGTTGAACTCGACAGCAAAGCTATACACATCATATCCAGCTCTGTCGACACAAGCACATATCAACAAATTATCAGATGCAAAACCGCCAAGGAAATGTGGGAAGCCTTGGTGGAATATCTTGAAGGAGATCTGCCCACCAGAGACAACAGAAAGTATAACTACATTCAACAATTCGATTCCTTCAGAAAGGACCCTAAGGAGACTCTACGACAAGCCTACGACAGATTTTGTGAGGTAGTAAATAGCTGTTATTCCTTAGGAAAAGAATATAGTGTTAAGGAAGTAAATATGAGGTTTTTAGCTTCTTTAGGAAGTTTGTGGCATGTTAAAACCACTACTATAAAAGAGTCCAAAGACTTGAACTCCATGCACCTCAGAAGTTTGTATGCGAGTTTAATTAACTGTCTATGAGCAAGAATTGCTTCAAGCTCAAGAACAGAACAAACATTTTAAACTTCCTTCCTTTTCTGCTATCTCTCAGGATATTCCTGCCCAAGAAAATAAACCATCTACTTCTTCTTCAAATGACAATGAAATTCTCTCGACGAGCAATTTGCTATGTTCGTTAAGAAGTTTCAAAAGTTCACAAAATTTAACAAAAGAGAGGAAGCAAACCGCGAGACTTTGAGAAAGTCTGTGAAAGCTCACAAAATAATGAGTTAGTTTGCTACAACTGCAGGAAGCCTGGTCACTTTGCTTCTAAATGTCCTAAGCCAAAATATGAAGCTTATAAAAGGAGACCTTCTAAATCATTTTCTAAACATAGAGGTCTACTGGCTGAGGACTTAGAAGAAAACCATGTATCTACTTGGTTTGAAGCGATTCGGTCGATGAGGATGATAGTGATGACTCACCGAGGCAGCACACATTTGCCTTGTTGCTCTAGAGTCACCTCCCACCTATGACTCAGATAGTGAAGTTAAATACTCTCCTTTTCAAGCTAACATTGAACAACCTTCTGAAGAGCCTTCAAAAGAAGAAATCCTCAAGGATGCTCAGGACATGCTAGAGGAATTCAATGAATTTAGAAAGGCCTATGTTAAGTTAGCTAAAAATCATGAGAAGGGGAGAAATCTATCTTTGAAGCCAAGTTAAAAACTCTCCATGGAGTCCAGCGAGGAAATATCAAGTTAAAAGAAGAGAACAAGTTTCTCAATGAAAAGGTTGCCTGCCTTATTGATCATGCCAAAGAGCTATCTGCCGAGAAAGATGAGTTACAAAAGACCATCAACTCGTGGAATAACTCAACTTTGATCAAATTCTAGGAGATCGAAGCGACGAGATAAAAGCTGGGCTAGGTTTCTCTGAAAGCACTTACGGCGTAACCTCTGAACAAGAAAAAGAACATTTTACAGTGCAAAATAATATTCCTGCACAATATCGGAAGCCTAACAAGGGTAAACAAGGAATTGGATATACTCTACTCGTATAAATACCCTAAGGTTCAAATAATCAAAACGGATGGCTTCAAAAGCAAAGCAATCATCTGCTGGAGAGAAATCTGCTAAAGGTAGTGTAGACTCTCAAGGCCCTCCACCAGCACCTCTGTGAAAGCAAAGGCTGCTGTTTCAAGGCCCACAAAGAGTCTGCTCAAACCTATCAGATTCATCAACAGTACTACCGATGGTGCTGCTGCTACACAGAATGTTGATACCAAGCTTAAAGGTAAAATGTATGAGGTATCGAAGTCTACTACCAGCAAGTATACTTCTGCCAAAGCAAAGACTGCTGAGTACAGACTCAAGAAGCCTCACACAGATGCCCCTAAGCTTCTTTGTTAACAAGGCTGCTAAATCAAAAGGCTGTTAAGAAAAATGTTCAAAGCCTATCAACACCCAGCATGATCAAACAGACTTTTGTAATTTCCATCACTGTACCTTTTGCAAATGTTTAGGCCACTTGGTCCATGAATGTCTGCTGAAATCCATCATGAAGCCTGTTGGATCCCCTATTCCAAAAGTCAGGCAAGTATGGGTTCCAAAAATACGCTAACCATTTGGACCCATAAGAAAAATAAAAGGGGACCATGATTTTCTTACCTCTATATCTCAGGTGTGCTTCATGGCTGCTTCAAGTTCAGAGAAGAAAGATGTATGGTATCTAGACAGTGGCTGCTCAAGACATATGACCGGAGAATCTTGCCTTCTCTCTAACATTTCTGAAGCAGAAGGCCCTCCAGTCATCTTTGGAGACAATGCTAAAGGAAGAACTATTGGCTACGGATCCATCATTCGAGGAAATCTCTCCATAGGAAAAGTCTCTCTAGTAGAAGGCTTGAAACATAATCTTCTGAGTATTTCTCAATTCTGTGATAAAGGACTTATTTGTCAATTCTCCTCAAACAGATGTGATATCAAGGATCCAGTCTCTGCTCAACCTTGGTAACTGGACATAGACAAGGGAATGTCTATGTGATAGATTTGAATGCTTACGGCAAAGCTGCTAGTCTATGTCTTGTGGCAAACTCTGCTCAAGACAAAAGCTGGTTATGGCACAAAAGACTCAGCCATTTGAACTTCAAATATCTATCTAAGCTATCCAAAGAAGGTCTAGTAAAAGGATTGCCAAAGGTCTCTGCTGATCATGATCGTGCTTGTAAAGCTTGTCAACTGGGAAAGCTTTCAAAAACGTCTTTCAAGAGCAAACCAGGACTCGCAACATCAAGACCTCTGCAACTTCTCCACATGGATCTCTTCGGACCAGTCACTACTATCAGCTATGGTGGTCACAGATACACGCTAGTAGTAGTGGATGATTATACAAGATATACTTGGACAGAGATGATGTCTTCTAAAGACCACACATACGATCTTCTGGCTTTGTTCGAAGGCGCAAACGCAAAAACTTGATGAAATCGGTGGCGTTAGATCGAGACAATGGTGCGAGTTCACAAATAATGGAATAGCAAAATCTTGTGATGATCATGGCATTGGTCACAACTTCTCTACAGTAAGGACACCACAGCAGAACGGTGTAGCGAAAAGGAGAAACAGAACACTTATCGAAGCTGCTAAAACTATGCTTGCTGAAGCAAAGTTGCCCAAACACTTCTGGGCAGAAGCCGGGCGTCAACACAGCTTGCTTTACTCAGAACCGATCTTTGATCAACAAATTTCACGGTAAAACACCCTATGAACTTTGGAGAGGTAAAGCCCTAAACATTGGATTTTTTAAAAATCTTCGGCTGCAAGTGTTTCGTAGTCTATAATGGTAATGATTAAAGAAGCAAATTTGATAACAAAGCCGATGAAGGTGTATTTCTGGGCTATGCCTTACACTCCAAGGCTTACAGGGTTTTCAACAAAAGATCGTTAAAAATAGTTGAATCCGTTCATGTCTCATTTGATGAATTTGATTTATTAGAGCCACACGTGGCTCCAAATGTTGCTGATGATTTTGTTGATGTTGAGACCGGTACCTCCCAACCATCATCCTCTCATATACCTAATCCATCTCCAGCAACTCAATCAAATATCCCTGACCATCATCTCTTATCAAATGGGTCACCAGAAGACTTCAACCCTGCTCAAGAAAACTCCAATCCAGAACCCATTGCTTCTGAACCTGAAAATCCTTTTCTTCAACTCACATTTGAATCAAATTCTGAACAAAATACAGTCGATCTTCCTCCTAGTCCTCCTTCTAAACCTCGTCATGAAGAAACAACAGTAAATCATCATATTCCTGCTATCACAAGAACATGTAAAGACCACCCAATCTCTCAAATCATTGGTGACATTCATGTCAGAGTGCGGACTAGAAGATCTTCTAGAAATGAATGTATGTTACGTGGCTTTGCATTCGTTTCGAGAAGATGAGCCAAAGAAGATTGATGAAGCTTTACAAGATCCAAGTTGGCTGGAAGCCATGCAAGAAGAACTTCAGCAATTTGAAAGATGCCAAGTATGGAAGCTAGTCCCAAAACCTGCTGATCATACTATCATTGGCACAAAATGGGTGTTCAGAAACAAGAAGGATGAAGATGGGAACATCATTAGAAACAAAGCAAGACTCGTTGCACAAGGATATCGCCAAGAAGAAGGAATCGACTATGATGAAACCTTTGCTCTAGTAGCAAGGTTGGAAGCTATCAGAATCTTCTTAGCCTATGCTACGTACAAGAACTTTGTGCTATATCAAATGGACGTCAAGAGTGCATTTCTCAATGGTGATCTTCAAGAGACGGTTTATGTTACTCAACCTCCAGGTTTCGTTGAAAAAGGAAAAGAGACTCATGTCTACAAGCTTAAGAAGGCTCTCTATGGTCTTAAGCAAGCTCCTCGTGCCTCGTATGAAACTCTATCCAAATTCTTAATAGAACAAGGATTTGTGCGAGGAAAAATCGACACCACTCTCTTTATTCTCAAGCACAAAGGCCATTCACTGCTGGTGCAAATATATGTCGATGATATCATCTTTGGATCTACGAATGAGAAGATGTGCAAGCGATTCGAGACACTCATGACTGGAAAGTTTCAAATGAGCATGATGGGAGAACTCACATTCTTCTTGGGTCTTCAAATTCAATAATCCAACAAAGGAATATTCATCAGCCAATCCAAGTATGCTAAAGAACTTGTCAAAAAGTTTGGATTGGAAATGGCAAACACCTTTGATACACCAATGGCTGCTAAATGCAAACTTACAAAAGACTTACAAGGAAAGAAAGTTGATGTCACCCACTATAGGGGGATAATCGGATCTCTGCTCTATCTCATCGCCAGCAGACCTGACATAGTGTATGTTGTTGGGGTATGTGCTAGATTTCAAGCAGACCCTCGTGAGTCACACCTTCTTGCAGCCAAAAGAATCATTAAGTATGTATCAGATACCACCAACTTAGGTATATGGTATCCAAGGGAATCCTCTTTCAACTTAGTTGGCTACTCAGATGCTGACTATGCTGGTTGTCAAGTGTAGACACCCCAATTTCGTACCCCTGGTATGTGACTCTGACATAAGATATCAAGAACTGTCAAAACTTAACAAATGTCAAGTTACAAGAGTTAAAAAATGCTAAAGGCAAAAGCAGTGAAAAACAAGAAATGCGAGGGGTGAAAGTGTGAAAAACAAACTTGAATAGTGTTGTGGGTGCCGCACCAAGGCCTTTGGTGCCACCACATGTTGCTGATGGTGCCGCACCATGGAAGTCACTGTTGCTCTCTTCAGTAAACGAAAAGAACAAGATTTGAAGCTCAAGCAGACTCAATGATGCCTACCGAACAAACTCGAATTCCCACCGAGTCCCTCAAGCCTCGACTATAAATAGGAGACCCCCCCTATTTCACAGAGCTCAAGTTGTTCGCGATAAAAATCGCAACGAAACTCTCACGTTATTCGGCCGAAATATTAGTACGAGAGGTGCGAGATAGGTGAGCGAAGCCCCTAGAATCTCCAAACCCCGTCCAAACTCGCCAAAAAATACCCATAGGTTATAAGTGATCCCTAGCCTAGTTGTTAGGTGTCCACCTCACTTCCCCAAAGACAAAAATCTCAAAGTGTCGCTATTCCTCGCCGAGTAATGAGCCGAAACCAAAAATTAAGTCTATTCCGCCCAACCAAAAGGCCAAACCACCATATAAAGGTGTCATTCCTCAGTTGATCAAATAAACCAAAAAACTACCATATAAGTATTATTTTGCTTCAAATCACTTCAAACAACAAACAATAAAAAGACTCCCTCTCCTAGAAGGCACGTAGTGAGCACACCCCGCTCTAAAAGGTAAAACCTTTAAGGGCGCCGTTATTTTTATTTATTTATTTATTTTCCGCTCATTTATTTAAAGTTGTTATTTAAATCCTGCAATGTAGCCAATAAGTCAAGCTGCTTCGGATTAGAATAGGAAATATTATCTAAAAGAGACGTTATAATGGCCAAATATTTTAAACATGTTGTAATTATTGTAAGGAGAATGACCGCAAGTCCGTAAATAATGGTAGCCAATGTATTTGTTTTATTTTCCTTGTCATTTTAATGCTTTATTTATCTCATAAATAAATATAACATGCATTTTAGCCAAAAACTATTTTGAGATCCGGCGGTAGCGGGTTGCCTAGCACCTTCCCAACTCGTGAATCTTTACCGAACCCGCTTATCTCTCGTTTTTTTCTCGGTTTTTCTTTATTTTTGCCTTAAAATAAAAAGATGGCGACTCTTAAACTTTTGGATCCAGAGGCCTCGCAACACTTCTTTTGCACTTTTCTTCCCCAA
The DNA here is from genome assembly GCA_013146195.2 of Codonopsis lanceolata. NCBI lineage: Eukaryota > Viridiplantae > Streptophyta > Magnoliopsida > Asterales > Campanulaceae > Codonopsis > Codonopsis lanceolata. The sequence goes on from JABEVN020002586.1 coordinate 20,724, forward strand.
AAAAAGGGAGAATGGAATGGTGATGTATTCTCATATCCCGGCATCCCCTAAACAAGTGGATAACTTGATACTCTAGAAACCCAAAGCCCCATAGTGATCCGAAATCCGCCATAAGGCTATTTTTTTTATAATAAAATCCACTAAAGGCAACCAAGGCATATCTCCTCCCAGTATAACATGTATTGTCATTACGCACTCCTCTCGCACTTTTGATTTCCCTTCGCTCCCCTAAACAAGGGAGGATGGAACGAGAGCTGGGTGTCCCGCATCAGCACGCACGCGCATCTCTATCCAAGGGCGCGGGGCGCCG
>JABEVN020002587.1:0-20998 GCA_013146195.2 Codonopsis lanceolata
ACACTCTCTCTCTAATTCATACAATCCTCTATCTAAACGGCGCCTCTTCTTCTTCCTCCATCCCGCTATCTCCGACTGCATTACTTCAAGCTCCTCTCACAATCCACCCTGCCGCACAGTCGCCAGCCTATCCCGCAGCTCTCAGCCTCCTCTCCATCGCGTGAACTCGTAACGGCGGCTCTCTCTCTCTCTCCAAAAGGTGATTTCGCTCTCTCTCTGTTCGCACGACAACAGACGCACGCCGGCCGGGAGGTCTCCTTTTCATGTCCGTCTCCAAGTCGCACCAAATCCAAGAAGATCCACTATTTCCTCCCATGTTTTGTGAATTTAGGTTTTGTTTTGTTTCTTCTTGATTTCTCATATTTCTCACCCTTTAAATCTCAAGTCACTTGTTTTAATGGGTTATGTATTATTTAAGGAAAACCATTTTGTGAGATGCAATATTCCATTTTTGTGGAGAAATATTTAATATCCTATCAAGTTTACTGAGTAGTAAGGATTTGGAATCGGAAGAAGAAACTGCTGAGATACAAACTGAATGGTTTGGTGTTTTATAATTTTAGTATCATTATTTGGATTAAGGAGCATTAGTATGGTTCAGGTATTGATTCAGCTGTGTGGTATTTGTTGCTAATGTTATGGTAGTTAGTTTGTTTGACACTATAACTGTGTTTTAGAAGTGGGCATTCCTGGATTGTTGGGGTACCTTTATAAAGTGAGCTTGTCTTGTGCTTAATTAATGTGTGCTGGTGTTTGTGATGACATGTTTAGAAGCAGAGAGAAAAACTTTAAACTTTAATGTGCTTGTGCGGATAAATAATGATCAGGGGGATATTTTGTGCACCCTTTTTAGGGTTTGTCCTTTAGGTGTGATATGAAGTAGGTGTACTGAAATTTAGTATACAGAAGTTATATGCATGTTGGATAGATGTATATTCATGTGTTATATTCATGTTGCCAAATGGAATGACTGAAGGTTTGATTTCAGTATAGGATCTTGATAGTAATGCCTCATTGTTCCTTGTAATTTAAGGGCCATCTTAATGATGCCATTCTGATTAGCTGAAGGAGGAGAGGTTCCTTACTAAATGCAAGAGTGATTGATTGTAGGTTACTGAGGAAGTTATGGGATTTTGTACTTAACTAATTCCAGCTGTCCTGGACAACGCCTAGCTCAGTAAAGGAGTTACTACTGAATTGGTCTTTGTATAAGTGCAAATGGAGAAATTATATTGGGAAACGGCTCCATTGGCAATGTGTTACTACTGAATTGGTCTTAACTTAATTATTCAACCATTCCTCTTTAAGTGCCTGATGATGTTTGTTAGTTCACAGTTGAATGGATTGGTTTTGTTTTTCTATGGATATTGGTTTAACAACTTTGAGTGGGTCGATAAAATATACTCCATCCATCCCTTAATTAATAAATAGTGTCATGTTTGATTTTTTGTTACTTCTTTTTCTTTTCTTTTATTTTTTTTGAAAATGGGACTTTTTTCTTAGACAAACAAAAAAAAGAAAGAAATAGGATTTATTTATGTGGGACTGATCAGGGAGTATGAATTAGTTCTAATGGGGATGGGGACACTTCTATATCTAACTCTCATGTTAAGATGAACTAAAGAAGTGTATCTTCTCCCAAAGGCCCCAATGGAGATATCTTTTGTCAATGTACGTACTTTTAATGCTAAACAAGGTTGTCTATTTAACCCTAGTGGAAAAGCCAATGAATTTTCACACATTGAATCTTGCTTGAATCTTCACACTCATTGATATCTAGCCAAAAAGAGGCATCACAAGACATAATATAAACAATAGTCATAAATCATTACCAAGACATACATATAGAAGAATGGCCGAGCACCACACGTTGTGACACTTATAAGAGGTCTTTATTTGTGTGGCTTCATGCACAATGATTCAAACAGTAATAAATTGATCACAATAGGGTGGGATGCACATTTGATAAATGCTGATTTTAGTTTAATTTCATATTGTCTGCTATCTCAATTCATTCAATTTTGACTAACTCTTGTTAAAATGTGTCTTTTGTGTTTTTAATTTTTGTTAGATTAGTGAGCATTGATGGATAGAAGTTGGATAAATATTAAGAATAGAGCAGACTATCTCTATGAGAAAGGGGTAGAAGATTTTGTCAAATGGGCCTCTGATAATAGACCTCATTCTTCCAAGATATTGTGCCCATGTAGGAAATGTCGCAAGCAACGATAATACATCACATAAGGTTAGTTGTTTTTAACTAATATTTTTGGCATGACCTGGTATTGAAGCAATTTTCAAGCAACATTCATTCCATTTCTTCTCTTTCCATTCCTCTGGTTTAATACTCATATCGGGGGTAGGGTACCTTTTTTGTTATTATTATTAACTAATTGATTTTCGATAACTTGTACACGTTTAGGTTCATCCAAAGAAAAAAGCAAAGAAATGATAATTATGTCATAAATGTATTCCTATGGTAAGCTTCTAAAGCTTCTTGTTTGATCCTATGAAAACAATGACTTACTTTTTCTTGTTGATTTTTAATCAAAATAGTAATTTTACTTGGACATGTTTTTTAGCTGATTGCCATGAAAATGAAGTTTTTCTTGATCCTCATGTCGTAGGATTTTTTAAATTTTATTTTTAGGTTTTTTTATTAGATATGGTTTACATGGATTGGTACAAGTTTAAATTTCCAAGTTAACTTTAGAAACAAGTTTTTGGTTGTTCATTTTTTATTTATGGGTAGATTTTGAAATATATTACATGAATTGATAATTATAATATTGTTTCTCTTTAATAAATGAGTCTTTAAAAAATAATATTTTATTTTTTGTATGATGTTGATGGTTGTATTGAATCACAATAAAGTCAACTCGTTGAAAACGTAAATTTCTTTTTAATGAAATGTCAAAATTTACTAATATTTAACAATAAAAACAATTACTAATCAATATATTTGGTATTTTGTTGTAATAACATTTACAGTTTGATGTTTTTCAATTGGTTTTATATTATTGTTTATTTTGTATCTTTAGTTTTGTATTAATTGTTATATTATCAAATACAAAAAATTATAATGATAGTATTTTTGGGTTTTTTTTAAATTTTTTTACAATATTAGCGACGGAAATTTCCGTCGCCGAAATTAAAATTTAATTTTTTTAAAAAGCCTTTAGCAACGAAATTTCACGCTGAAATTAAATTTTAATTTTTAAAAAGCCTTTAGCTTTAAAATGAAATTAAAATTTAATTTTTTAAAAAGCCTTTAGCTACAGAAATTTCCGTCACTGAAATTAAAATTTAATTATTTTTTAAAAGCTTTTAGCGAAGGAAATTTTTGTCGCTGAAATTAAAATTTAATTATTTTTATGCGAAGATATTCTCGAATTTAAGCCCAATTCGATACGCTTTCAACGTTAATCCTCAAAGCCTAACTCGCATTAAGAACAAACAATCAGGCACTGCAAAGGCCCTTAAGAATTTAGATTCATGAGTAATTAATTTGAAGTTTTAGCTAGAGAATACTTTCCTTTCTCCTTCATTATCCCGTGTTTTTATACTTGCGAGGGCATAATCGCAATAACTTAATAACTGCCCATAATTGTTATTAACTACCCGTGAATGATCATGGCCTTTAATGGCGGGCACATTAACTGACCCGTTAATGGCAACGGTTTAAATGGAGAGTTTTCCGGACATAACCGTCCTTAACTATAACTTGATCTTGCCCGGACATGACTATCCTCAACTGATAGCATCTGGAACTAGCGAGCATTGTAAGTCCTGCTCGCTGGCAACTCACCTGATAAAGGCCAAGGGCTTGCTCGCTTGCTCGGATAAAATCCAAATGCTTGGCACGTGACTCATGACTTGGGCCTATTGGGCCGGGCAGTTCAATTTTTTAAAAGCCTTTAGTGACGAAAATTTCCGTCGTTGATATTAACCTTTAGCAACGGAAATTGGTCCGTTGGACATCTGCGACGCGTGATCGCCGACGGAAAAATTCTGTCGCTGAGGAGCCATTAACGACGGAATTTTGCCTTTAGCGACGGAAAATTCCGTTGCTAAAGGTCATTTTTCTAGCAGTGTCTCACACTCCCACCTTCTCTTTTCTCCTAGTGTAAGTTCTCATCTCTGGGTCCACCGTAATAGTAACAATCTCCAACTAGCCCCACCATAGCCATCGCCATCTCTGGGTGCAAGTTCCCATATCCGGCCCAAATCCTTCCCACTCTGGTCACGCCTATCATAGCTCTAGCGTCATCCTCCTTCGATTCTAGCCAAGCTCCATCTCTGATCTCCCTCATTCTCTCCCCTGCAAAAGTCGTGCTTAAAGTAGAAATAAGAGGCTATAGAGTATACTTACTAAAACCTTTGAAAAACATGCAATTAACAGAAAACCCATAAACCTTATCGATTTAATTCATCAAAGAGAGAGACGGGCTTGAATAGGGAGAAATAGTTATGGGTTTTATTGAAATACTCTTCAATTTTACGGAGAAAATTGGGCATAACCGACATGCACATGGTTTAAAGCAAAGTATCAAAATTGAGAACATTGTTGAAGAAGCTATGACTTTAGATGATTTTGACCTCATAGAAGCTGCCATGGCGATCGGGTTGATTTATTTAAAGAATTAGGAGAGAGAAAGTAAATGTAAAGTCATGTAAGAGGATGAAGGAGGATGAGAAATTGATTTATTTCGGTGGTGGATGGGTTTCACCAAAGAAGGTGGGTACGTAGATCCTATTTCATACATGAAATTGGAGATGGAGATGCGTAACTATGGGTAAGAGTTGTTTTTTTTCTTCATATCTTTCGTTTTCTTTGTTTTCATTAGCAAGATGAGAAAATTGACAATGAAATGGAAAAATTCATATCTATTATCTGGGTTATGAGAGAAATTTAAGAGAAAATTTGGAGAAAGTGGACAAAACCGATCGAATATGGGTTAATTTTTGTAGTGGGAAGTGAAGATCGGAAAAAATGATTGGTCTTTTCTCTAGATTTTCTTTCAGTAGGAAAAATTGAATGCATGGTGGACCCCACTCAATTTTAACATTTGAACTTTAAGCACCCCAAAATTTACATCGAATTCTTAATATTTCACCGAGTTAACGTCGTGGAAGACCACGTGTTATTTAACGTGATTTTTCTAACTGTTGTCGCGACTAGGGTGGAAAATATGAAAAATATAACGTCGGATACCATTATGGGACAAACCTTAAATTGGGGTGCACTATGTGATTTGGTGGATACTTTGGGGGGAGGGATTGTAATTTGACATAGTTGTAAGGAAAGTTATAAAATTAGTTGTAAGGCTAACAATATTGTAATTATAAATTGTCTCATATTTAAATTTAAAGTTAAAAAAATGCATTACTCTCAAAAAATAAAATTTAGAAGATATTTAATTTATTTTGTTATCCTTCACTTTCTTCCATCAACCTCATCACTCATAGACCCACAAACATTACCACCACTACCACCTCAAATAACATCATTAACCCAAAAATCAATTTTTAAAAAATTTTATTTCTTTGTTTAATTTCTCACTCCTTTGTTCAAATTAACATATATGCAAAACTCATCATTTATAGACTCACCACCGTAACCTTAAATTTCACTATTTACAAGCCTAAATTCAATTTTTTGAATTTTCAAATTTGATGATTGAAACTCAAACCCATATGAAGATTTGAAAAATTAATGATTTGGAAATATAACAATATTGTATTCCACCTAAACAACCACCGTCATGGTTACAATCGACGCGCCCCCACCACCACCACCAAAGATCCCCGCAATTTCCACCACAGAGTATCAACCACCACCAAGAAACACGTTCATCTTGCCTTGCCAAAATGAAAAAATAAAATATATTTAGCTTCCATTAAATCAAACTACTTTCTTCAAACACATCTCATATAGATTCTAGTGTTATTCTCTAACAAAACGCAAAGATTTGTCAACAAAGTTATCCATTTTTTAAAACTTATCGACATTATATCACCTTACCTTAACGCATTTTGTTAGATTATTCACAAGTAGTTACTAAACATGCTACATAAATTCCTAATATCTTGATACTCACCAACAAATGTATTATTATAGTTACATTTTTTCATATACCTCTAATAATGTCTTTTCCAACCTATGATGTCTCACTTTCATACACAATTTTTATATTTGTCCGACTTTGTCCTCTCTCGTTCATGGGTGTTAAAAATAGTAGTGGAAAATCATACACATTAGGATTATCTTGGTGATATGTTACTTGTGATGCAAAGTGAGATTTGATTATATTTTCATCATTTAGTTTATCATTTGATATTTAAAATATTTTTTTAATTAAAACAATAAATAATTATTTCAATGGTTATACTTTAAGGCGAAAAAAATGCATTACTCAAAAAAAAAATTAGATTTTATTTAATTTATTATTTTATATTTCACTTTGTTTGGTCAACCTCATCATTCATACACTCACCACCACTACCACCACAAATTTCACCATTAGAACAAAAGTTAATTTTTTATTTGATTTGATTTTCTTTTCTAATTCCTTACTCCTACCTTCAAAGTAACCCATTTGCAAAAGTCATCATTTATGGAAACACCACCACCACATCTTTAAATTTCACTTTTTACAAACTCAAATTCAAATTTTTAGTTTTTCAAATTTTCAAATTGAAACTGAAACTTATATGGATCTTTGAAAATTTGATGATTTGGAAATCTTACAATGTTGTATTTCATCTAAACCACCACTGTCATCCTTATAATCGTTGTCATCACCGCCCCTAACACCACCGTCCTTGCAGTCATTTCTCGAATTTATGATTCCCTTTAGAAAATAATATATTGTGTTAGAGAAATCAAGCTTTCAACCCAAAGTATATACTTTCACTAAAAATACGAAATTCTCTCAAAGTATCTATAAAGTCTCACTTTGCCACCCAACCTAAGTTTTGTGTCATTTTCATATCTCATTTTATAATTCTTTTATAGTTTGCCCCCAAGACACACCACCAGCACATCCTTAAATTTCACTTTTTTTACAAACTCAAATTCTATTTTTTAATTTTTCAAAATTTCAAATTGAAACTAAAACCCATATGGATCTTTGAAAATTTGATGATTTGAAAATCTCACAATGTTGTATTTTATCTAATTAACCACCACTGTCATCCCTACAATCGCAGTCGCCATCGCCCCTAACACCACCATCCTTGCAATCTTCAGAAACGTTATCATCATCACCAAGAAATGCACTCACCTCGCCTTGCTCAAATGGCGACATATATAGAATCTATTTAGCTTTCCTTTAGTCGAACTTCCTTCTTTGAACATCTTTCATTTCTTAGTTCCAATCCACTTTCGGTGCAAATTACTAAGTAAGGAGAAAATATAATTTTAGGATGAGACTACTTAAAATGATGTTTGTTGGTGACAACTTCTTTCAATAAAAGGAGAGTTGCGGTAGAAGAAAGAAAGTCGATAGCCAGAGAAGGGAATAAAGAGATTCTCACATGTAACTACCTCGAGTCCGATGAAGAGGAGCAAGCAAGTTAAGACCAAAAGAAGTTAGAGGTTTGGAACCATCTTATGAAAATGAGTAAAATATTTTGAACTCAGTTATTTGTGATTACTAATATTTGTTTTGTTTGTAATATATATAAGTTAGGGACCAGTGATAGTTTTAAAAGTTGTTTGTAGAAATTTGAAAATTCAAAGAAGTAAACAGTAGATTTTAATTTTCTTTTCCAACAAAACACATAGATTCACCAATTGGTTATTTATTTTCTTAATCTTATTGATATTATGACATATTTTCTTAACTCATTTCTCTTAGATTATTCATGGGTAATAACTAAACACGCTACAGATTTGCTCAATATTTTGATAATCACCAACAAATATATTATTATAGCTACAATTTTCTATATACATCTACTAATGTGGTTCTCAAACATATATATTTAAAAAATAAAACTATATTATTTTTTAGTTTCAAATATTTTTTTAGTTTCGAATAAAGTTTTAGTCTTTTGAATAAATGTATTTTTGTCATTTTAGAATATATTGGACGATATTTGTAACGATAATGGTAGGAGGGGGAAAATGATAACAAAATCAAAATACAAGACGAAATTAATAGAATTCAATAATGTAGGACCTAACTTTAAAATATATACAAATCAAAAGATCAAATTATTATTTAATTATTCATGGAATTAATTAGCATATGCCAAATTTACATGTTTAACCTTAATTAATAGTGAGTGATTTATTATAGTTAGGGCTATTTTCGTCCAAACATTACTTTTTGTCATGGTAAATTTACTTGTTTTGTCCTTAATTAAATGGTGGGTAGTTTATTTGGTGAAGGGTTATTTTTGTCTATCTATTAAATTATAAGAAACAACCTTAACTTTTATATGTAGAGAGATAAATTTACTTATTTTGTCCTTAATTAAATGGTGGATAATTTATTTGGTGAAGGGTTATTTTTGTCTATCTATTAATTTATAAGAAATAACCTTGACTTTTATATGTAGAGAGATTACCATAACACATCATATCGTGGACATTAAATTTATTCTTATTGCGGTTGTATAACTTGGAAAAAATGAATGAGTCGTATAATATGATATTGGGAGAAACAAAACAAACTTTGACAAGGTTTTTGGAAGGACAATAACCAACAACTCAAATGTATTTGAGAGGAAAAACTCGCACTAAATACATATTTGAATCGTCATTAGAAACCGCCCCAAATACATTTCAATAGCACATACAAGCAAAACCGCCACAATTTCCATGGCAAAATACTATTCACACGTTTGGGCTTTGGGGCCAACAAATGTGTTCGACATGGTTGTATTTGGGAGGAGCCAAACCGACCTAAATACTTTTCCAGATGGTTTTGGCAATGTTTGCGACCGTTGGTTTTTTGTCTTCCCAAATAATACACCATTTTCTTGTAGTGTAGTAGAGATGTTCTACATCATGTTAAGAATAATCTATTAATGTTGAGTCACCCAACAATTTAATAGTTGAGTCACAAATAACAATCATTACACGCAAGATGTCCAACAAAAATAAATCAATACTCCCTTAATTTCTCCAAAATGAATTAAGGTTCATATAGAAGAAAAAAACCATTACATGCAAGATTTTTTAATGTCACGTTTACAAGACACACTAAAAGAAAATAATTAGAAATTTATGAGGAACTAAGTAACTGTTGATAAATGAAGAAAAGAGCAATAAGAATTTTATTGAAGAATTGAGAATTTGATCTCCATGTACATTGAATGAACTGGCTGGGGATATATATAATCCCAGCTAAAACAACTTCTGCCCGATAAGAGAAAACAAAAGGGAATGTACAATAATACCCTTAATGATAACTAACAAAACTGTCTAACTATAACATTGTGACACCCGACACCCTTAAAGTTACAAACTTCTAAAGAATGACAAATAAGACCTTGCAGAAGCTATACATCAATTTTCTTCTTCAGTTTAACATCCCCTCTCAAGTTGGAAGGGAGGAATAGATTTTTCACTTGCAACTTGTCAAGGAGAGTAGAAAATTGATGACTTGGGAGAGCTTTAGTGAACAGGTCAGCAAGCTGTAATAAGGATGGAACATAATCAGTTGTAATCAACTTCTTTAAGAGCATATTTCTGACAATGTGGCAGTCTATATCTATGTGTTTGGTTCTTTCATGGAACACTGGATTAGCAAAGAATGTATAAAGCGTATTTATTATCACAAAGGTAAAGGTATAGGTCTGTTTACTTGTACTTCGAAATTCAGAAGAATGCCAAGAGCCATGTTAACTCACAGCATGTGTCTGCCATGCTTCTGTATTCAGCTTCTGATGAAGATCTGCTCACTGTGCTTTGTTTCTTGCTTTTCCAGGATATAAGTCCATCACCAAGAAAGACACGTAAAACCGCTGGATCGATTTTTCGGTGATAGGCATGAAGCCCAATCGTAATCACAATAGGCTGAAAGATAAAGATGATTATTTGATGGATAGAATACCCCCTGACCTGAGCTTCCTTTAAGGTACTTAACTAACCTTAGGCCTGCTTTCCAATGTTCAGTGGTTGGTTTAGCCATAAACTGACTAAGTATATGGACTCCATAAGATATGTCAGGCCTAGTGATAGTTAGATAGATTAATCTTCCAACCAATCTTCTGTAGGGAGCATGATTTGAAAGAAAGGGTTGGTCGAAAGGCAAGTTTATGATTTTGTTTAATAGGTGGATTTAGGTTTTGCATCTAATGCACTCACAATCCGAAATTATATCCACCGTGTATTTCCTTTGGTGAAGACAGATTCTCGATACATTTCTTGCAACTTCAATCCCAAGAAAATATTTAAGTTCTCCTAAATCCTTGATTGAAATTTGATTGAAGATAATGTTTGACTGGTAATTAGTCGCTTGTCCGATCCAGCTTATAATAAGATCATCCACATAAATCGATGATTACCATATCCTTTCGACTTGAAGATGAATAAGGAATGATCATTCCGAGATGAGTCGAAACCAAACCGAGTAAGGGTATTTGAAAGCTTTTCATACCATTGTCTTGGGGCTTGTTTCAAGCCATATATTGACTTATGAAGTTTGCATACAACAGGTCCATTGTCCAAAGGTAAGCTGTGATTATAGCCAGGTGGAAGATCCATGAACACTTCTTCTTTCAAATCTCCATGAAGGAATGCATTTGAGACATCCATATGATTTAATTCCCAATTCTTTGCAGCAGCAATACACAAAAGGATTCTGATTGATGTCATCTTTGCAACAGGAGCAAAGGTCTCAAAGTAATCAAATCCTTCTACTTGAGTAAATCCTTTAGCAACTAATCGGCCTTATATTTATCAATGCTTCCATCCGCCTTATATTTGATTCTCAGAATCCATTTGGATCCTACTTTGTGATGATTTACCGGTAGGCTTTGAATAGTCCATGTTTTATTGACTTCCAAAGCTTTTAACTCTTCTTCCATAGCTTGGCACCACAAAGGATCCTCATACCGCTTCAAAACTTTGAGGTTCAAAATTTTCAGAGATTTTAGTAGTATATGTTCTCGTAACTTTCTAAATTTGACCGAAGTTACGTAAGTTTTTAAAAGGATATGGAGAAGTACCTTTGACACCGCAGCTAGATGGTCTTGAAGATGAGGAGGCAAATCAGATAATCTTTAAACTTTGAAGGGATACTTTTATTTCTGTGTCCGGTTGTTAAAGGGACTTCTCGCATATTTTTCGTGAGTTTGTAGGTCTTCGTCGTGATTAGAATGGAAGATTAGTAGGATATTGTCTTAGATAGTAGGATTTTGATCACTATCATCATCAACTAGGTGTCGAATTGTCACTAGGAAATAACAAGTGGTTACCGTAATTGGTTTTATTATTATCATGGAATGGAAAGACATTTTCATTGAATTCTACATCTCTCGCTAAAAACAATTTTGTGTGTATTGATGTTATAACACTTATAGGCCTTTTTGGATGAGGCATAGCCTAAGAAGACACATTTTTGAGATCCGCATGAATTTGTCCCTATTATGACTAAGAGTAGACACATAGCACGCACAACCCATAGTTTTGAGATGTTTATAAGAAGGGGAGTTCCATAAAGAGCTTCAAAAGGTGTTTTAAAGTTGAGCACGAGTTAGAAGCCTATTGATCAAATAAGTTGCAAAGAAGAAGACGCCTCCCAAAATTGTATGGAAGATGTGCTTGGAATTTTAAGGCTCTAGCTAGTTCTAAAAGGTGTCTATGTTTTCTTTCAGCCTACCATTCTCGTTGAGGGGTCTCAATACAGTACTTTGGTGTATAATACCTAATGAGTCTAGCGTAGAATTCATGCAATTGTTAAAGAATTCAATTCCCATTGTCGACCTCGATTTCTTTAACAGCTTTATTAAACCGAGTCTTGATCATGGTTAAAAGGATTGCATGATATTACAAACATTGATTTAGAATTAAGAAGGATGGTCCGTGGATCTAGTATTGTCATCAACAATTGTAAGAAATGAATTACACCCTTCATAAGTGGCATGTCTATAAAAACATCACAATGCAATAGGTCAAAAGGGGAAGATTTGATAGAATTACTAATGTTAAAAGTTTTTCTCGGTTTGCCTAGCAAGATGGCGTATATCACAACAAAAATCTTCATACTTATTGAAATTTAGAAAGCATAAAGGCTCAATATGTTTCATAGCATATAAGGGTAAATGGCCTAGTCTTTTATGCCAAAGATACATAAGATCATTACTATTAGAATTGAAGTAAATCTCATTGTCCGCAACATGAGGAAAAACATTGCTAGAAAAAGTAGAATTAAGATTGGTCGCTTGAAGTCGCTCATTTTGATGTCCACATAGGTCTCGTGAGGAAAGAAGTTTATATAGGCCATCATCAAGCTTACCAATCACCTCGCAGCAGTTTTCTTGGCTAGGTCCCGGATATAACAACAAGATTTAGAAAAGGTAATAAAGCATTCATTATCTTGAGTATATCTACTTCCCCGACAATAGGTTAAATTTAAATTCAGTGACATAGAAAACATCAAGTAAGATGATTTCTTCGCAGTATTATACATCCTTTGTGAGTGATAATGGAATTCTTTCCATTAGGTAGATGTATTATGGATTGAGTAGCAAGAGGATTAATGAGATTAGCAAAACGCTTAGTGATGTGATGAGAAGCACCAAGATCAATTATCCAATCGTATGATTTGATTTGTAATTAGACGCATACAAAGGTTTTGCATATTTATTGGAATCAAGAAGGTTACCTCGCCATATGATCGATTGAATTCCAAGGAGATTCAACTTGAATGTTATTTGCCTTAGGCTTGATCAAAGCAAGGAGTTCAGCCTACTTGATCATCTCGTAAAATGGTTGCTTGCATTCTCCTTCATGATTGCAATTAATGGTTTTTCCTTTTGCTTTGTTCTTTGGCATCTTGGAAAGATCGGGTTGAGTTCCAAATAGTAGGATGCCAATCAGATAACCATGAATGAAGAAACATCTTTCCTTGGGATGTGAGTCTCCATGACAAAAGTCACGTAAGAACTTCCCTTTAGTGGTCAAGGACCATAGTTTCCAAGTGGTCTTGGTAGATTCTGGTCGCTTGTTGAAGTCTGCTTCCGTAATCGTTGTTGTTTCCAAATCGCTGTAAAGAGGTATTGAATCCTCAGATTCTTGTTGCCAATCTTTCCAAGAAGGGCGCTTGAAAATTCAAAGTTGGTTGAAGGTAGTATTGCACAACCTTTGTCCTTCTTCTTGAATAAGTATTGAAACTGTTTGGCTAAAGATGGTAATGGAACCATTCTCAATATCTCGCCCTCTTACATCCAGAAGGAATCGACAACCCCATTAAGAATTGGGTAATTTTATGATTGTGATCATAATCCTCCCCGAATTTTGATGCTCCACGCTTGCACTCACATATGCGCTAGGTAAGGGGAGAAGATTTTGCAATTCATCCCATAGGCCTCTAAACTTAGTAAAGTATGCATTCACGCATGTGTTCCTTGTGAACAAAGGGCTATGGTTTTTCTTATTTGGTAGAGTTTAGTGGAATCACTTTGAGAGTATCTAGTAATCAAATCTTCCCACATTTCATAAGAAGTAGGGAAGTAGACTATGCTTTGTCGAATTTCGTGAGTGACCGAATTAAGTAGCCAAGAAATAGTCATTGAGTTACATCTATCCCAAGAATTTGAATATTTAGAATCGTTGGGGTTTCTTGAAAGTGCCATTTATCATGCCAAGTTTATTCTTGGTCGATAAGGCTATTGTCATGGCTAACTTCCATTGAGAATAGTTGGAATCGTAGAGGGTTCAAACAAGAGTCATACCGGATGATCTTGAGGATGCGATAAAGGGGTGTCCAGGGGCAATTGAAATGTGGATTCAGGAAAGTCATAGAACTCATCCGGATTGCTACTTGATTCTTGTTTCTTGTTTTTGTTGTCTTTTTAGAGGCAGTAGGGCTAGCTTGATTTGTCATATTGGGAGGATCAGGGAGAGATGAAGCAGATCAAAAAATTAATAGAATGAAAAGAGGAAAGATAAACCAGAAGAATCACAAAAGTGGCTTCATAGTTGATTTTCAGATGGCAGGCAGATTGATGAAGAATAATTGGTGTTGATGAAAACGGGAATTAATCAATTCATGAAATCTTGAGGTAAGGCTCTGATACCATGTTGAAAAATGAAGATAAGAGCAATCAGAATTTTTTATTGAAGAGTTGAGAATTTGATCTCTTGTACATTGAATGAGGCCGGAAATATATAACCCCAACTAACGGCTTACGCGATAAGAGAAAAACAAATGGGAATGTACAATAATACCCTTAATGATAACTAACAAAAGCGTCTAACTATAACATTGTGACACCCGACACCCTTGAAGTTACAAACTTCTAAAGAATGACAAATAAGACCTTGCAGAAGCTATACAGCAATTTTCTTCTTCAGTTTAACAATAGTTTATTTTCAAAAATTAAGATAAAAAATGTCATTTTATTGTTAATAGAATGCTAAAAAAGTTGAAAAGAAAAGGGAAATAAGAAATTAAAAAACAAACCGACCGATCTAAATTCCAAGTTTCTATATGACTAGAGATGCACATAAATTGGCGATTCCAAATATAAACTGTCGGTTCAAAAAAATTGTCCTATAACCAAATTTGAACCGTGCATTGTAGGGAGAAGGGTTTCGGTTTGAAATGCGTAGCCGCTTCGCGGTTCAGAAACGTTCATTTTCAAAATAATAATAATAATAAAATTTATGGTTAATTTTTTTTAATACCTTCTTTAGACCTTTGTAAACTTTGCATAAAATATTTTTAATTTTTTAAAGTTACCAATGAAAAAGTGTGAGTATTTATAGGTTGATAAATGAAGGAATTTTGGACCCTAAAACGGTCACATGACCATTACTTTCCTCGGGTGAATGCACCCAGCCAGGATCGCCCTCATCAATGGCCCAAATCTTTTGTCGAGTTTTTGAATTTTGAACCTTTGAACCACTGGCTAAAACACTCCGGGTTGAGTTTGAAAACGGTTTAAGGTTCACGATTTCTTTGAATCCAAACGAAACTAGGGAACCACATGTTTAGGTTTTTTTTTTTTTTTTTTTTTCAAAGGTTGGAGGGGACATAGACCGTACCCCAACCCTTAATTTTTTTTATTATATTTAATGCCTTGAAAGGTTACAATTATATATATATGATGCCTTTGGTATGGCTCGAACAATTGGTGCCTCACAGGGGAGGCTTTTTGAACACCCGACCTCCTCTGGTTGAGAGTAGTTAAGTCAGGGTGCCTACGGTAGGGCTTGAATACTCAACCTCTAGTTAAGATAGGTGAGTAGCTAAATGGGGCCTTTGGATAAGGCTTTAACAACAACGATGCCTCTAAAGAGGCTTGAACACCCGACCTCTGCGAGAGTTGTAAAGTCGAGGGTGTCTCTAGCGAGACTTCGAACACCCAACCTCTCCGTTAAGAGTGGCGGTACCCGGTTGAGCTAGAGCTCGTTGGTCACATGTTTAGGTTCAAAGAAGGTTTTCAACGTTTTTTTGGACAAACTATCCAAATGGTCCCTATAAAATTGTGATTTCTCGATTTTGGTCTTTGTACTAAATTTTTTGATTTTTTCTCCCCTGTACTAATTTTTTTCACGGGATTGGTCCTTCTGTTCAATTCTAATAGGGGTAAAAATGTCATTTCAATTGAAAAAAGTACAGGGACCATTTAGCAAAACTCTTATTTCATGGGTCTAATTGTATATCATCTCACCTTCCTCTAATCTCAATCGAAGTCTGGCATGCTATCTTCCATAGGCCTTTTCTCTTATACGAGATTCTTAGTACGACCCGCCTTTTCCCTTAACTCTTGAACTTGGACCCATTTGTTTGATGCTTATAAAGGGACTATCAACGCCCACCAACAAGCGAGAGCCACAATGTTTAACTTAAGGTTCTCAATTTGGGGTTTAATGAGATTCTTTGGGAAATACCTAATTCCTTATCGAATTGTAAGGGCCTACTCTTGAATTTTGCCGAAAATCGTGTTAATGGTTCGATTCCTATGTTTATCGGCCAATTTAGGGATTTGAGAGGGGTCTACTTGTCGTTTAATAACTGACGAGTTCAATTCCAAACAAGGTAGGGTGGGTTTTGTTTGGATTTCGTCTAGAGGAGGAGAGAGAGAGGAAATAGGAATGCAACCATGGCGAGAAGAAAGGGGGGTTGAAATGAAGAAGAAAGTGGTTAATTACAATAATACCATCAAATCTAATTTTAAAAAATAAAAAATATAGGTATTTTTGTCTATTCAAAAGAAAAGAATACATAAACAATTTTACCCATAGTCAAAGTAACATGAAACACAAGAAAACTTAAACTTAACTGATGGAATTAAACGGAAAGACCAAGTCTGCAGAAAGTTTCAACTTAAAAACCAATTGCGAGCAATAAGGACAAAAACCAAGAAACCCAAAAATACGAAGACCATTTGGGGTTGTTTGCCCTTTTATTTTATTAACCCAGTTTTGGAGCCGTCAATAAACTAAGCTGCCGCTTGTCGATCAAGTTTTGACAAGTCGGATTAGCAACTAGGCATTAAAATCGAGTAACTAAAGTTTGAACCCTAAAGTAATCCTTTATTGTCTTCTTGTAATTTTCTTCCTCTTCATCTTACCAGTGTCTCTTCCTTTTTCACAACTAAATGGTTTAGCCTTTAATATATCTTGATGATTTTTTGGAAGACAAAATGATGTATACGCAGCGGAATATATTAAAGAGACTCGCCTAATCGAATCTCAAATGAGACTTTCCAAAGAAATCTCAGTAACAAAGTTATTTAGACTTTGAGAATAATAACCGAAAGGGACACAATTGCAAAGCAATAATTTGATTATAATAAACTTGAATGATTTACAAATGAATGAATGAAGTATTTATAAACCTATGTTACAAATGTATTTGATGAAAAGACACAACATTAATCGGTATGACTTTTGGCGAACAGCCATAAATATTTAATCAGTATAACTCTTGGTGAATAGCCACGAACATGAAACAACACCATTCAGGAAACCCTTGGCCGAGGCATGGACAAGGACACGGCCGAGCAACAGCTTTGGCTCGGCCGAGCAAATGGCTTGACTCGCCCGAGCAAATGATCTTTCAATAACCCGTTTGCCCTCGGCCGAGGCAAGGAACAGCTCGGCCG
Organism: Codonopsis lanceolata; assembly: GCA_013146195.2. NCBI lineage: Eukaryota > Viridiplantae > Streptophyta > Magnoliopsida > Asterales > Campanulaceae > Codonopsis > Codonopsis lanceolata. The sequence continues at coordinate 17,293 of JABEVN020002587.1, forward strand.
AGCACTTCTGCATCAGCTTTGTTTTGTTTTAAACATCAGTGATTTCAAATGTGATGTTCTCTTGGTCCCCAAGTGGTTCTGCTTCAACACGATCTACATCATACTCCCCCACTTTAAAAGGATTCGTCCCCGAATCTATGTCATCATAAAGAGGCTCATCCGGGTAAAATGCAACTAAATCCGCCACAGTAAAAGTTGGGGAGATATTCCATCCAGTTGGTAATTCTACAACATAAGCATTGTCGTTGATTTTCTGAATAATCTTGCAAGGGCCAAGTTTCTTGTGATGTAGCTTGTTATATGTTCCTTGAGGGAATCTCTCCTTGCGTAGATGAACCATCACCATGTCACCTACATTAAAGATCTTCAAACGACGTCGCTTGTCTGCATGTTCCTTGTACTTCGCATTTGCCTCCGTAATATTTCTCCTTACTTCTGTTTGAACTGCCTCGATCATTTCCGCCATATGCTCAGCGGCTATACTATATCCCGGAATCTTTGGCAAAGGAATTAAATCAAGAGTATATGAAGGAGGCTTTTGATAAACAATTTCAAAAGGCGTCTTCTTCGTAGTACGATTCACCATGTTGTTGAAAGCAAACTCAGTTTGGCTAACGCTAAATCCACTTCTTGGGAAAATCACCACATAGACAACGAATCATTGAACCCAACGTCCGATTTACCACCTCTGTTTGACCATCCGTTTGAGGGTGAAATGAACTACTAAATTGTAAAGAAGTCTGAAAAATATGCCAAAGAGTACGCCAGAAGTGACTCAAAAATTTTGTATCGGTCTGCCGATGTGATCGACTTAGGCACCCATGAAGGCGAACCACTTCTCGAAGAACAAACCGGCGATATGCGCGTCATGCGGTGCTGGCCGATGTTTTCCGACAAGGAATGAAGTGAGCCATTTTAGAAAAACGGTCAACCACCACAAAAAACAGAGTCATTTCCTCTCTCTGCGTCGGGTAGTCCCAAAACGAAATCCATAGAAATGTCCTCCCATGGACCATTTGGAACCCGGAAAGAAGAATATAATCCCGTTCTTGGGATCGTCCCTTGTTTCGTGGACAAACCATACATTTTCGAACGAAAGTGTGCGTATCTTTGCGAAGGGGCCAAAAATACTTCCGAGCAACAAGTTCAATTGTTTTGTCCCGACCAAGATGACCATCTTTTATGTAACTCCGCAATGAGACTTTCGCGAATGGAACCATGAGGGATACACAACTTGTCACGATAAAATAAAAACTCATCTTGCAACAAGTATAAGCCAACCGGACCACCATCTCTACATTTAGCCCATATCTCCGCAAAATCAACGTCTCGTCGTACAAACTTTCAAACAATCAAATCCTACTACTGTCGTATGCATAGTCACCAACAAACTAGCCCGGGCGACTCAAAAGCATCCGCCACTTTATTAAGCTGTCCACTTTTGTGTTGAATAAGAAAAGAAAACTGCTGTAAATAGGATACCCAACGTGCATGCATGCGATTTAGTGTTGTCTTACCATTCAAGTATTTCAACGCTTCATGATCCGTATGAAGAATGAACTCACGATGCAGCAAATATTGTTCCCAATGTTTTATCGTCTGTACAACTGCATAGAACTCAAGTTCATATGTAGTCCATTTTCGCTTGACTCCTCCAATTTCTCGACTCATGAAAGCAATCTCTTCTTTTGCGTCAAAAACCCCAATGCCAATCACTAAAGCATCCGTTTCAATTCAAAAGGAAGAAAAACCGTGAATACAAGGAGTGGGGCATTAGTTAATTTATCTTTAATCAACACAAAACTTGCTGCGGCTTCATCACCCCAAAAGAAACTTCCTTTCTTCATACAATCCGTAATCGGAGCCATTATAGTGCTAAAATTTCGTATGAACCGCCGGTAAAAAGTAGCTAGCCCATGAAAACTTTGACTTCACTAACCTGCCTGGGAGTTGGCCAATCACGAATAGCACGGACTTTTCCCTCATCCACCGAATGCCATCCGAAATAATGTATCCCAAAAATAACAATTTATCCAACATAAAACTGCATTTCTTTAAATTAACATACAACTCGTTTTCCCGCAATGTCTTCAAAACACTTTGCACATGCCCGATATGCTCCTCCTCAGTTTTGCTATAGATCAAAATATCATCAAAATACACCACAAGAAATTTCCCATTAAATTGCTTGAGAACTTGGTGCATTAGACGCATAAATGTACTTCTGCATTGGATAAACCGAAGGCATTACCACCATTCGCATAATCCCTCCTTAGTTTTGAAAGCGGTTTTCCACTCATCGCCTTGTCTAACTGCACTGATGGTACCCACTTTAGATCAATCTTGGAAAATACTTTGGAACCCAAGCATATCCAACATATCATCCAACCGAGGAATTGGGAATCTATACTTGACTGTGATTTTGTTGATGGCTCTACTATCAATGCACATGCGCCACGAACCATCCTTCTTGGGCACAAGTAAAGCCGGGATTGCACAAGGACTTAAACTCTCCTCAGATATACCCTTTTTTCAACAGCTTCAACCTCGTTTTTGAGAATCTCGCTCCGCAGACTCATACGATAATGAGGGAGATTAGGCAATGAAGCACCGGGTGTAAAATCAATGTTATGTTGAATATCTCTCAAGGGTGGCAATCCCGGAGGGAGATCATCAGGCATAATATCACGAAACTCATCCAAAACTGACTTTAATGATCTTGGAACCAAACTAACTTGTCCCAAATTTTCTTTCCGTATAATGGCATAAATAATCGGTGCATCTGCTATATCTTCAACAAACTCTCGAGGAGTACATAAAGAAATAATAGGTTTAAATTTCTTATTACCACGAGCACTCTTATCAAGTGTCGAACGTAATTGGAAACGAAACCCATCTTTTGTAAAAGCAAAGTATTTTCTCCCATTATATACCACATTTACGCCATATCGCCACTGTCTACCCAATAATACATGGCATGCATTCATATCGACAATATCGCATAAAATTTCATCCTTGTAACTCCCTATAGAAAAGGAATAAGGCACTGCTCATGTACCTTTATATTGCCACTGTAATTAATCCAACCAACTGCGGTGGACTGCAAGCCATGAACCTTCAAGTGTAAAGAATCCACGAAACTACGGGCCACCAAATTTCACTACTACCACTATCGACAATCACATTGCATCAACATTACTAACCTTCCCTTTGTTCGAAATATGTTGTGTCGCTCCGATCATCATCATCACTAGGGGTTGTCAATAAGCCGCCGAACCACCAAAGATTCATGATTATTTGTCTCTTCCATTTCCTCATTAAGATCAATCACACCGTCTTCATCATCTTCTTCGTCATCTCGGCCTACCATGTTGACTCCTCGCCTCATAGGGCATTGACTAGCCATGTGCCCCTCTGTAAACACCTAAAACACTTATCACTAAAAGTTTTAGCGTAAGGGTTTTGATTTTGTTGACCACGATTAGTCGTTACGCCTAACCTGGGATTCTCGAACATCCGCTTGGGGCCGCCCGCTTCCCTTCATTTTACTAGTTTCCACACCTTGCGTTTTTTCAACCACACCGCACTAGACCCCGGCCACTTGATACTTAGAACTCAAAGATGCTGTAGAAAATTTCGTATGATTGCCGCTTTCGATCTTCTTAGCACGAGTGATAACTTCACTTACGATCGATTTAGAACAACT